>OX422213.1:312961531-313224031 GCA_949130495.1 Sambucus nigra
TAGGATATCTTCTTTTATTGATAAATGGCTAGGAACCAATGGTTACACACACACCTCACTTATCTCTCTCAAATGTCAATCACTAACCAATCTCAAGAACTCACCCTGCTTAAAGTAGCTCTCTAACTCTCTTTGCCTTTGATTAGCTCTCAAATATTCCCACAAACTTGTCCTCTCCCAAAACCTAGAAATAACACTTGTATTTATAGATTTGAGCCAAAATAACAAATTTGTAAATAAACCAAAATTGAAAAAATAGGAGAGCCAAAACCAACAAACTCCACCTTGGCGATCCTGACGATCCAACCAATCTCTAGAATGTTGAAATTGAACCCGCTTGAAGATTCTCCCACCATCTACCAAGCTAATGTGATCCCCCCAGGCGATCCTCACGATCCGACCGAACTTGGAATGCAAACATCAAATCCGCTTGAAGATCATCCCAACATCTAACAAGCCAATACGCTCCACCCGACGCTAAGCCACCTCAAACTTCAACCATGAAGTGAGATACCATAAGTCTTCACTCCAAGACTCCAAACGACTCCACCCGCCGAGGAACCAACTTCTAAACTAAGAACTCCCCTGAATGCTTCCCATGTAACCATACGGTGAAGCTCGCTCCTCATGTAACCCGGTGAGTACACCCCCACACAATACATATAGCATACACCTTCTTTACACGAAGCATTCAAACACATCAACACCATCTTCTACCTTGAGAAATAACCA
This sequence comes from Sambucus nigra, assembly GCA_949130495.1. Lineage (NCBI taxonomy): Eukaryota > Viridiplantae > Streptophyta > Magnoliopsida > Dipsacales > Adoxaceae > Sambucus > Sambucus nigra. The sequence goes on from OX422213.1 coordinate 312,962,264, forward strand.
CGGATGAGAGGGAAAATTTCTCACCTCTCATACCCTCCAAATCTCACCCTCGAAAGATGTACCAAGTCTTTGTCACGAAAAACTCCCGTTTTGCCAATGCTCGCAAACAATCACACATCGACCTTCCTTGAACTAGCTACACACACCTTGAATCCATCACAGTCCTACACCTCCTCGATTCCAATAGGCCAATGCATGTGTGCAACTAAATCGAGTCAACATCACCCGTTGGCCCTGGAGGGGGACTTCGATCCATCCCCTCCACTAGTAGGTATTATCTCATCACTACCATCTAGTCTCGGAAAGCTAGCACCCAATGTCTCCGCTTTGTTCACAAACGAGACATGCCTCGAATGTTCGATCACTTGTGCACACCGCTTCCCCGTCTTCCTCGAAGTTTGATTTAGATGATACAACCCCTCTCTCTCCTATCCACTCGCTAGGACCATACAACCGCGTGTGACTTTCAAGACTCCACCCGCCACCGACACCCGACAACCCTTGGAATCCAAACGAATAATGGATATCAAATTCTTTCACAACTTTGGGACATAGGCCACACCACCCAAAGTGCGCTCCACCCCATTGAACATCTTGATTTTCACCATCCCGACACCCTCAATGACAACCTTCGCTCCGTTAGCCAAAGACATGGAACCTTTTCCATTTTTCGTGAAAGTCTCAAAATATTCCCTCTTGGAGCAAACGTAATCCGACGATCCCGAATCTAATATCCAATCATCTTGGGAAAGTGAGTTAACCTTAGATATTGTGAGATATTCTCCGAGTTCATCATCATAATTCGCACTCGCTACCATTGCTCGCTCGGAATCAACATTGCCCTTAACCTTGTCGTTCCATAAAGGACATTCCCGAATCATATGACCCCATTTCGGGCACTTGTAGCATTTCGGCCCTTTACCACCAACACCTCTCGATCTAGACCTACTACCGTCATTAAATCCCCGATTGGAGTTCCTCCCTCCTTTTTGCCCACCTCCGTCTCTCGCCGTAAGGCCTTCATTATGGGAATACTCGTCATTTCCGCATTCATTCTTTCTCATCGTGACATGAGATTGAATATCTTGCACAACCTCATTGCACCGGAGCGTAGACTTCCTAAACATGAGAGTGGTCACAAAATGCTCGTATGAATCGGGTAATGATGCAAGCAATAACAATGCTCGATCCTCATCAATTAATTGAACATCTATCCGATTCAAGTCATTTATCAAGGCATTAAAACATTGATATGCTTCATCATATCCTCACCCTCCTTCATCTCAAGCTTGAAGAGTTTCTTCTTGAGGAACAATTTATCTGACAGCGACTTTCACAAATAAATCTCTTCTAGCTTATCCCACATGCCTTTAGTCGTGGTCTCCGATATCACGTTATTCAACACATCATCCGTGATAAGCATTTCAATACACGAAGCAGCTCTTTGATCAATGTCAGTCCACTCGGCATCGGTCATGCTTACCGGTCGTCCCTCTACCCCCAACAATGCTAATTGCAACCTCTGTTGGACAAGTACGCCTCGCATTCGTCTTTGCCATAACCTGAAATTGATCTTCTCATCAAAAGCCTTCATGTCCGTCTTCATTGAGCCACTCGATCCATAACTCGGATCCCATCTCTTAGAGCCTCCGCTCGCAAAGGTTGATTCTCGAGTACTCTCCACATTTTTCGTCATTTGGAACAAAAATAAAAGCTATGCCAAAGTTGCCAAAATTGATTCAACCTCGAACCAAAATACCGGGCAAACAATGCAACCAAAGCTCTGATACCACTTGTTGCGCTAAAGTAAGACTATCTCTAGCGACCAAGAAGATAAAACTCACTCGGAAATTTTATCAAACACTTGGTGTGCAGAAAACACCCAAGACCTTATTCCTAAAATGAACTAGTGTGCAAACTCCCAATCAAATCAACCAAGCATCAATGAAGTGACAATAAGAACATACAAGCAACAAACAATCAAAGCAACAATAATTTACGTGGTTCACCCAAGCTTTGGGCTACATCCACAAATGGTAGGATATCTTCTTTTATAGATAAATGGCTAGGAACCAATGGTTACACACACACCTCACTTATATCTCTCAAAAGTCAATAACTAACCAATCTCAAGAACTCACCTTGCTCAAAGTATCTCTCTATCTATCTTTGCCTTTGATTATCTCTCAAATATGCCCACAAACTTGTCCTCGCCTTAAACCTAGAAATAACACTTGTATTTATAGATTTGAGCCAAAATAAAAAATTTGTAAATAAACCAAAACTGAAAAAATAGGAGAGCAAAAACCAACAAACTCCACCTTGGCGATCCTGATGATCCAACCAATCTCTAGAATGTTGAAATTGAACCCGCTTGAAGATTCTCCCACCATCTACCAAGCTAATGTGATTCCCTCAGGCGATCCTCACGATCCAACCGAACTTGGAATGCAAACATCAAATCCGCTTGAAGATCATCCCGACATCTAACAAGCCAATACGCTCCACCCGACGCCAAGCCACCTCAAACTTCAACCATGAAGTGAGATACCTTAAGTCTTCACTCCAAGACTCCAAATGACTCCACCCGCCGAGGAACCAAGCTCTAAACTAAGAACTCCCCTGAATGCTTCCCATATAACCATACGGTGAAGCTCGTTCCTCATGTAACCCGGTGAGTACACCCCTACACAATACATATAGCATACACCTTCTTTACGCGAAACATTTAAACACATCAACACCATCTTCCACCTTGAGAAATAACCACGGATGTGAGGGAAAATTCCTCACCTCTCATACCCTCCAAATCTCACCCTCGAAAGATGTACCAAGTCTTTGTCCCGAAAAACTCCCGTTTGCCAATGCTTACAAATAATCACACATCGACCTTCCTTGAACTAGCTACACACATCTTGAATCCATCACAGTCCTACACCTCCTCGATTCCAATAGGCCAATGCATGTGTTCAACTAAACTGAGTCAACATCACCCGTTGGCCCTGGAGGGGGACTTCGATCCATCCCCTCCACTAGTAGGTATTATCTCATCACTACCGTCTAGTCTCGGAAAGCTAGCACCCAATGTCTCCGCTTTGTTCACAAACGAGACATGCCTCGAACGTTCGATCACTTGTGCACACCGCTTCCCCGTCTTCCTCGAAGTTTGATTTAGACGATACAACCCCTCTCTCTCCTCCCCACTCGTTAGGACCATACAACCGCGTGTGACTTTCAAGACTCCACCCGCCACCGACACTCGGCAACCCTTGGAATCCAAATGGATAACAGATATCAAATTCTTTCGCAACTTTGGGACATAGGCCACACCACCCAAAGTGCGCTCCACCCCATCGAACATCTTAATTTTCACCATCCCGACACCCTCAACGACAACCTTCTCTCCGTTAGCCAAAGACATGGAACCTTTTCCATTTTTCGTGAAAGTCTCAAAATATTCCCTCTTGGAACAAACGTGATCCGAAGATCTCGAATCTAATATCCAATCATCTTGGGAAAGTGAGTTAACCTTGGAGATTGTGAGATGTTCTCCAAGTTCATCATCATAATTCGCACTCGCTACCATTGCCCGCTCGGAATCAATATTTCCCTTAACCTTGTCGTTCCACAAAGGACATTCCCGAATCCTATGACCCCATTCCCAGCACTTGTAGCATTTCGGCCCTTTACCACCAACACCTCTCGATCTAGACCTACTACCGTCATTAAATCCCCGATTGGAGTTCCTCCCGCCATTTTGCCTACCTCCGTCTCCCGCTGTAATGCCTTCATTATGGGAATACCCGTCACTGTCACCTTCATTCTTTCTTATCGTGACATGAGATTGAATATCTTGTACAACCTCATTGCACCGGAGCATAGACTTCCCAAACATGAGAGTGGTCACAAAATGATCGTATGAATCGAGTAATGATGCAAGCAACAACAATGCTCAATCCTCATCAATGAATTGAACATCTATTCGATTCAAGTCATTTATCAAGGCATTAAAAACGTTGATATGCTTCATCATATCCTCACCCTCCTTCATCTCAAGCTTGAAGATTTTCTTCTTGAGGAATAATTTATCTGACAACGACTTTTCCAAATAAATCTCTTCTAGCTTATCCCACATGCCTTTAGTCATGGTCTCCGCTATCACGTTATTCAACACATCATCCGTGATAAGCATTTCAATACATAAATTAGCTCTTTGATCAATGTCAATCCACTCGGCATCGGTTATGCCTACCGATCGTCCCTCTACCCCCAATAATGCTAATTACAACCTCTGTTGGACAAGAACGCCTCGCATTCGTCTTTGCCATAACCCGAAATTGATCTTCTCATCAAAAGCCTTCATCTCCGTCTTCATTGAGCCACTCGATCCATAACTCGGATCCCATCTCTTAGAGCCTCCGCTCGCAAAGGTTGATTCTCGAGTACTCTCCACATTTTTCGTCATTTGGAACAAAAATAAAAGCTATGCCAAAATTGATTCAACCTCGAACCAAAATACCAGGCAAACAATGCAACCAAAGCTCTGATACCACTTATTGCGCTAAAGAAAGACTATCTCTAGCGACCAAGACGATAAAATTCACTCGAAAATTTTATCAAACACTTGGTGTGCGGAAAACACCCAAGACCTTATTCCCAAAATGAACAAGTGTGAAAACTCCAATTCAAATCAACCAAGCATCAATGAAGTGACAATAAGAACATACAAGCAACAAACAATCAAAGCAACAACAATTTACGTGGTTCACCCAAGCTTTGGGCTACATCCACAAATGGTAGGATATCTTCTTTTATAGATAAATGGCTAGAAACCAATGGTTACACACACACCTCACTTATCTCGCTCAAAAGTCTATCACTAACAATGCTCAAGAACTCACCTTGTTCAAAGTAGCTACCTATCTCTCTTTGCCTTTGATTAGCTCTCAAATATGCCCACAAACTTATCCTCTCCCAAAACCTAGAAATAACACTTGTATTTATAGATTTGAGCCAAAATGACAAATTTGTAAATGAACCAAAACTGAAAAAATAGGAGAGCCAAAACCAACAAACTCCACCTTGGCGATCCTGACGATCCAACCAATCTCTCGAATGTTGAAATTGAACCCGCTTGAATATTGTCCCTCCATCTACCAACCTAATGCGATTCCCCCAGGCGATCCTCACGATCCAACTGAACTTGGAATGCAAACATCAAATCCGCTTGAAGATCATCCGGACATCTAACAAGCCAATACGCTCTACCCGACGCTAAGCCATCTCAAACTTCAACCATGAAGTGAGATACCATAAGTCTTCACTCCAAGACTCCCAATGACTCCACCAGCAGAGGAACCAAGTTCTAAACTAAGAACTCCCCTGAATGCTTCTCATGTAACCATACGGTGAAGCTCTCTCCTCATGTAACCCGCTGAGAACACCCCCACACAATACATATACCATACACCTTCTTTACACGAAACATTCAAACACATCAACACCATCTTCCACCTTGAGAAATAACCACGGATGAGAGGGAAAATTCCTCACCTCTCATACCCTCCAAATCTCACCCTCGAAAGATGTACCAAGTCTTTGTAACGAAAAACTCCCGTTTGCCAATGCTCTCAAACAATCACACATCGACCTTCCTTGAAATAGCTACACACACCTTGAATCCATCACAGTCCTACACCTCCTCGATTCCAATCGGCCAATGCATGTGTGCAACTAAACCGAGTCAACATCACCTGTTGGCCCTGGAGGGGGACTTCGATCCATCCCCTCCACTAGTAGTATTATCTCATCACTACCGTCTAGTCTCGGAAAGCTAGCACCCAATGTCTCCACTTTGTTCACAAATGAGACATGCCTCAAACGTTCGATCACTTGTGCACACCGCTTCCCCGTCTTCCTCGAAGTTTGATTTAGACGATACAACCCCTCTCTCTCCTCTCCACTCGCTAGGACCATACAACCGCGTGTGACTTTCAAGACTCCACGTGCCACCAACACCCGGCAACCCTTGGAATCCAAATTGCTAATGGATATCAAATTCTTTCGCAACTTTGGGACATAGGCCACACCACCCAAAGTGAGCTCCACCCCATCGAACATCTTTATTTTCACCATCCCGACACCCTCAACGACAACCTTCTCTCCATTCGCCAAAGACATGGAACCTTTTCTATTTTTCGTGAAAGTCTCAAAATATTCCCTCTTGGAGCAAACGTGATCCGATGATCCCGAATCTAATATCCAATCATCTTGGTGAAGAGAGTTAACCTTGGAGATTGTGAGAAGTTCTCCAAGTTCATCATCATAATTCGCACTCGCTACCGTTGCCCTCTCGGAATCAACATTGCCCTTAACCTTGTCGTTCCACTAAGGACATTCTCGTATCATATGACCCCATTCCCGGCACTTGTAGAATTTTGGCCCTTTACCACCAACACCTCTCGATCTAGACCTACTACTGTCATTAAATCCCCGATTGGAGTTCCTCCTGCCATTTTGCCCACCTCCGTCTCTCGCCGTAAGGCCTTCATTATGGGAATACTCGTCATTTCTGTCTTTATTCTTTCTCATCATGACATGAGATTAAATATCTTGAACAACCTCATTGCACCAGAGCGTAGACTTCCTAAACATGAGAGTGGTCACAAAATGCTCGTATGAATCGGGTAATGATGCAAGCAATAACAATGCTCGATCCTCATCAATGAATTGAACATCTATCCGATTCAAGTCATTTATCAAGGCATTAAAAACGTTGATATGCTTCATCATATCCTCACCCTCCTTTATCTGAAGCGTGAAGAGTTTCTTCTTGAGGAACAATTTATCTGACAACAACTTTCAGAAATAAATCTCTTCTAGCTTATCCCACATGCCTTTAGCCGTGGTCTCCGCTATCACTTTATTCAACACATCATCCGTGATAAGCATTTCAATACACGAAGCAGCTCTTTGATCAATGTCAGTCCACTCGGCATCGGTCATGCCTACCGGTCGTCCATCTACCCCCAACAATGCTAATTGCAACCTCTGTTGGACAAGAACGCCTCGCATTCGTCTTTGCCATTACCTGAAATTGATCTTCTCATCAAAAGCCTTCATGTCAGTCTTCATTGAGCCACTCAATCTATAACTCGGATCCCATCTCTTAGAGCCTCCGCTCGCAAAGGTTGATTCTCGAGTACTCTTCACATTTTTTATCATTTGGAACAAAAATAAAAGTTGTGCCAAAGTTGCCAAAATTAATTCAGCCTCGAACCAAAATACCGGGCAAACAATGCAACCAAAGATCTGATACCACTTGTTGCACTAAAGCAAGACTATCTCTAGTGACCACTCGGGAATTTTGTCAGACACTTAGTGTGCGAAAAACACCCAAGACCTTATTCCCAAAATGAACTAGTGTGCAAACTCCCAATCAAATCAACCAATCATCAATGAAGTGACAATAAGAACATACAAGTAACAAACAATCAAAGCAAGAACAATTTAGGTGTTTCACCCATGGTTTGGGCTACATCCACAAATGGTAGGATATCTTCTTTTATAGATAAATGGCTAGGAACCAAAGGTTACACACACACCTCACTTATCTCTCTCAAAAGTCAATAACTAACCAATCTCAAGAACTCACCTTGCTCAAAGTATCTCTCTATCTCTCTTTGCCTTTGATTAGATCTCAAATATGCCCACAAACTTGTCCTCTACCAAAACCTAGAAATAACACTTGTATTTATAGATTTGAGACAAAATGACAAATTTGTAAATAAACCAAAACTGAAAAAATAGGAGAGCAAAAACCAACAAACTCCACCTTGGCGATCCTGACGATCCAAGCAATCTTTAGAATGTTGAAATTGAACCCGCTTGAACATTGTCCCACTATCTACCAAGCTAATGCGATTCCCCCAGGCGATCCTCACGATCCAACCGAACTTGGAATGCAAGCATCAAATCCGCTTGAAGATCATCCCGACATCTAACAAGCCAATACGCTCCACCCGAAGCTAAGCCACCTCAAACTTCAACCATGAAGTGAGATACCATAAGTCTTCACTCCAAGACTCCAAACAACTCCACCCGCCGAGGAACCAAGTTCTAAACTAAAAACTCCCATGAATGTTTCCTATGTAACTATACGGTGAAGCTCGCTCCTCATGTAACCCGCTGAGTACACCCCCACACAATACATATAGCATACACCTTCTTTACGCGAAACATTCAAACACATCAACACCATCTTCCACCTTGAGAAATAAACACGAATGAGAGGGAAAATTCCTCACCTCTCATACCCTCCAAATCTCACCCTCGAAAGATGTACCAAGTCTTTGTCATGAAAAACTCACGTTTGCCAATGCTCGTAAACAATCACACATCGACCTTCCTTCAACTAGCTACACACACCTCGAATCCATCACAATCCTACACCTCCTCGATTCTAATCGGCCAATGCATGTGTGCAACTAAATCGAGTCAACATCACCCGTTGTACCTAGAGGGGGACTTCTATCCATCCCCTCCACTAGTAGGTATTATCTCATCGCTACCGTCTAGTCTCGGAAAGCTAGCACCCAATGTCTCCGCTTTGTTCACAAACGAGACATGCCTCAAACGTTCGATCACTTGTGCACACTGCTTTCCCGTCTTCATCGAAGTTTGATTTAGATGATACAACCCCTATTTCTCCTCTCCACTCGCTAGGACCATACAATTGCGTGTGACTTTCAAGACTCCACCCGCCACCGACACCCGACAACCCTTGGAATCCAAACGGCTAATGGATATCAAATTCTTTCGCAACTTTGGTACGTAGGACACACCACCCAAAGTGCGCTCTACCTCATCGAACATCTTGAGTTTCACCGTCCCGACACCCTCAACGATAACCTTCTCTTCGTTACCCAAAGACATGGAACCTTTTTCATTTTTCGTGAAAGTCTCAAAATATTCCCTCTTGGAGCAAACGTGATCCGACGATCCCGAATCTAATATCCAATCATCTTGGTGAAGAGAGTTAACCTTGGAGATTGTGAGAAGTTCTCCAAGTTCATCATCATAATTCGTACTCGCTACTGTTGCCCTCTCGGAATCAACATTGCCCTTAACCTTATCGTTCCACAAAGGGCATTCTCGAATCATATGACCCCATTCCCGGAACTTGTAGCATTTTGGCCCTTTACCACCAACACCTCTCGATCTAGACCTACTACCGTCATTAAATCCTCGGTTGGAGTTCCTCCCGCTATTTTGCCCACCTCCGTCTCTCGCTGTTAGGCCTTCATTATGGGAATACCCGTCACTTTCACCTTCATTCTTTCTCATCATGACATGAGATTGAATATCTTGCACAACCTCATTGCACCGGAGTGTAGACTTCCTAAAAATGAGAGTGGTCATAAAATGCTCGTATGAATCGGGTAATGATGCAAGCAACAACAATGCTCGATCCTCATCATTGAATTGAACATCTACCTGATTCAAGTCATTTATCAAGGCATTAAAAACGTTGAAATGCTTTATCATATCCTCACCCTCCTTCATCTCAAGCTTGAAGAGTTTCTTCTTGAGGAATAATTTATCTGACAGCGACTTTCCCAAATAAATCTCTTCTAGCTTATCCCACATGCCTTTAGCCGTGGTATCCGCTATCACGTTATTCAACACATCATCCGTGATAAGCATTTCAATACACGAAGCAGCTCTTTGATCAATGTCAATCCACTCGGCATCGGTCATGCCTACCAGTCGTCCCTCTACCCCCAACAATGGTTATTGCAACCTCTGTTGGACAAGAATGCCTCACATTCGTCTTTGTCATAACTCAAAATTGATCTTCTCATCAAAAGCCTTCATGTCCGTCTTCATTGAGCCACTCGATCCATAACTCGGATCCCATCTCTTAGAGCCTCTGCTCGCAAAGGTTGTTTCTCGAGTACTCTCCACATTTTTTGTCATTTGGAACAAAAATTAAAGTTATGCCAAAGTTGCCAAAATTGATTCAACCTCAAACCAAAATACCGGGCAAACAATGCAACCAAAGCTCTGATACCACTTGTTGCGCTAAAGTAAGACTATATCTAGCGACCAAGATGATAAAACTCACTCGGGAATTTTATCAAACACTTGGTGTGTGGAAAACACCTAAGACCTTGTTCCCAAAATGAACTAGTGTGCAAACTCCCAATCAAATCAACCAAGCATCAATGAAGTGACAATAAGAACATACAAGCAACAAACAATCAAAGCAACAAAAATTTACGTGGTTCACCCAAGCTTTGGGCTACATCCACAAATTGTAGGATATCTTCTTTTATAGATAAATGGCTAGGAACCAATGGTTACATACACACCTCACTTATCTATTTCAAAAGTCAATCACTAACCAATCTCAAGAACTCACCTTGCTCAAAGTAGCTCTCTATCTCTCTTTGCCTTTTTTTAGCTCTCAAATATGCCCACAAACTTGTCCTCTCCTAAAACCTAGAAATAACACTTGTATTTATAGATTTGAGCCAAAATAACAAATTTGTAAATAAACCAAAACTGAAAAAATAGGTGAGCCAAAACCAACATTGAGAGCGTCAGGGATCGAAATGGGGACCAAAATCAATCCACCCTCAATACTATCCCAATAACAGCCTTATACCACCGAACCAAGAATTATTTTTTCAAACTTCCAAACTTGTATTATTGTGTGTCTGTTGTTGAAATTATGGTCACGCCCCTATCTCTAAACCATACAAGAAGAAGAAAGCATGTGATATGTGCTTTTAGTCATTTTAAGTTCTATTACGTTAAGGGCCCGTTGGCATTCCAATTCCAAGGCTTGGAATTGGAATTGGAAGGCTAATTTCAATTCCATGGAATTAAAATTGACCTTCCAATTCCATTTTCATGGCTTGAAATTGGGTTGACAGACGGACCCTAATGGTAATCTTCATGAGTAGTTTGGAATATGATTGGCTTCAATCAGTATATAGTTGGATGAGTTTTGATTTAATTTTGAAGTATTTTTTTTAACGTGTTAATGCACAATGTATTACATACTCTGTTTCTTTCCAATTTATAATTAATTTTTATTTGTAGACATATGCTACATGGTATGTGAATGGCATGGGGGTGAGAAATCCTCAAGAATATGAGATTGAAGTTTTATTTGCACAGAGTAGATGTAAAGGGGAGAAGTGCATTTTTAGGGTGTTCGCGGTCCGATCCGGTTCGATTTTGATGGTTTTTTTGGACCGGACTGACTTAATCGGTCCTCTAAAAATTGGACCGAGACCGAATCGATCATGTCGGTTAACCGTCGCTAGTTTGTTCGGTTTTTTTATAGCGTCGGTCCGATCTAGTTCGTCGGTGCTCACATTATTGAATTACATCATTTATAATAATAAAAATAGGGGCATATACCAAATAGTCCCTCGAATATTTTTTAATGTACGTTTAGTCCAAGCCTTTTTATTTTGCTCCTAAAAGCGCTTCACCATGCCGCTGGCACGAACTTTTAAAAATAAGAGTATATTAGTCAAATGGGTGTTTGAGGGGACTTTTTGGTACATAATAAAATGCTTTGACTAAATGTGTATTAAAAAATATTTGAGGGACTTTTTGGTATTTGATCCATAAAAATACATTCGATTCTATTTCTTCCAAACATTAAAAACTAAAAAATATCAAAATTTACAATTGAAACAAACGTAGTATTGAATTAAGCTATAATTTAAATTAATCAAATATTCAAATCTATATTTTCACTATATATTTATCTTATATATATATATATACATATATATATGTAAAAATATATTAATTTATATAAAGTCATTATAATTTTTAAAACTGTAAATCGTAGACCGGACCAACAAGGTCGGTCCGCTAAAAAAATAAATCGAGACTGGACCGATTAAGAAAAAAGACCGAAAAAAAAGAATCGGTTCGGTTCGGTCCGTCGATCCAGTTTGTTTTTTGAATACCTCTAGTACTTATTAAAACATATTTATATAAATACATATTCATATGTACATTATTAATATTATTTGCTCTTTTTTTAGTTTATGGTCAAGAAATATATGGTATTGAGAAGTTTTTAATTTAATTTACACTCATATGTTGTTTATCTATTTTTTAATTATTTAGTAAGAATATGTAGTTTATGAATTAGAGTAAAACATCAATTTTTAAGTATATATTTTCTCATAATTTTTCTACTTTAGTTATTAATAAAGAATATGAATTCACGAATAATTATGATCATAAATATACTACAATAATAGTTTTGTGGGAATATTTCTTTTATTTCACTCTTTTCTACATTGGTAATAAATTTGGTGAATTGAGTTTTAGCTTTATTCATTCACACACACACTATGTCAGTTTTTAAGCTATTAAAAAGTGATATATTAATAAGAAATTAGTTTAGAGCTGATTTTTTATAGTCCTCTGAAATATTTAAATACATTAAAAAATCGGCCCCAAAATATTTTCTTACTATTTAGAAAAAATGCTTGACATGGTAGGACCTCACATGGGGTATGTATGAGATTCTCTCTCTCTCTCTCTCTCTCTCTATATATATATATATATATATATATATATATATATATATATGAATGCATTTGTTATTAACTTTTTAATAAAATATGTAGTTATACGAATGTAGATATTAAAAAATAAATCATTTTTTAAATCATACAATGTGTTGGATATTAAAACTTAGAACTTCTGCGCACGTGTACACAATATTATCTTGATATCTTAGAATAAATTTTTATAGGCGTTTACCAACATAAATTATATATAGCTCTGTAAATTTTCGTATATGATTTTGAAAGCGCTCGCGCATCACGCGGGTTGCATGCTAGTCAATATAATACTATAAAACATAACCCGACACTTAATTTTGAAAGCCATTGAGAAGTTCACATGTCATTTCTTCATAATCACCCTTTGTAAATTCTTCCCTAACTCTCTCTCTCTACCCTTTCATTATATTCCCTTTCCTCTAACCAAGAGACCGACCTGTTAATTCTCCATCTCCAACTAATTTTCTGTCAATATATTTTTTCCAGGATATTCACCCGCTCACAGAGACTTTTACCCTGGCCTCGGGTTAATGAAAAATTAATTGGGTAGTCATAAAATTACATCCTTCCCATGGCTGATTTATTTGGATTTGTTTTGGAACTGGAGGCTAAATTGTTCGGGTTAAGTTCAGGGTTTGGAATAGAACTTGAATTTCCAGGTTGAGCAACCAAGCTTTCTTCCTGAGCCTCTCATTATCCCAAATAATATTTCAATTTACAGAATTATCACTTCAAACATTTAACACATAATATTTTTGGGGGGTATTTTGGTTTTGTTTGAAATTTGTAGTTTTGTAAAGAATTTTGGTCTCTAATAATGATTGGATAATGTTATACTTCCCGAAACCCCCCTTCCCGATTCCATCCCCCAAAGTAATCACCACCCTTCTTTAAATGTCAAACCAATCTCCACCCTTAATCAATTTTTTAAAGACAATGATTTATACATATGAGAGTTATGATTTATTCTTTTAAATGATATTATTTTAATTTTTTAAAATTTATTTTTGATTGATAAATAACTAGAATTATGATTTATTTTAAAATTAAATATACTTTACATTAAATTAATATTTAATGGATTAATTATAAAAAAGTCCCTCAAATATTTTTTAATACACATTTAGTTCAATCATTTTTAGTTTGTTCCAAAAAATCCTCAAACACTCATTTAACCAATATTCTCTTGTTTTTAAAAGTCCGCGCCAGCAACACATATTGATTATTTTTATGTCGTGAAGGATTTTTTGGAATAAAGTAAAAAGGGTTGAACTAATGTGTATTAAAAAATAGAAAACATAGTTTTTTTATTTATAAAAAATTTATATTTTTAATTTTAATAAAAAAACTATTTAATTTGATATATTAAATTCACAATTGATGTGCCGCTGACGCGGACCTACATTCCCGAACCCACATCATTTGTTGAATGTGGGTCTGTGCCAGCAACACTAATCAACATCATTTGTTAAATATGGATCCGCGTCAGCGGCACTTTGATTATTTTATTTTGTTCAAAAAAGCATCAAACACTAATTTAATCAATATTCTCTTATTTTTAAAGGTCCGCGTCAGCGGCACACATTCAGTATTTTTATTTTGTTTCAAAAAGTTTTTGGGTGTTTTTATTTTGTTCCAAAAAGTATTCAAACACTAATTTAACTAATATTCTCTTATTTTTAAAGGTCCGCGCCAGCGGCACACATTGAGTGTTTTTATGTGGTGAGTGACTTTTTGGAACATAGTTTTTTTTTTTTTTTGTCGCGAGGAACTTTTTAATAGTAAACATAGTTTTTTTATTTTAAAAAAATATTTACTTTAATTTTAATAAATAAAAAACTGTTTAATTTAATATTTTAGATTCACGACTTATTAGTGTCGCTCGCGCGAACCTACATTCCCGGACCAACATCGTTTATTAAATGTGGGTCCGCGCCAACGACACTAATCAATCGTGAATCTAAAACATCAAATTAGCAGGTTATTTTTTTTTTATTAAAACTGATTTTATCAAAAAAAAAAAACTCGTATCGTGCCTTAGCTAACATAATTTAATTGACATTAGATAGAACATAAAACATATTTTATCAACAAAAAAAACACACCAAAAAAATGTGTTAAAACTGTTTTTTACAAAATAAAATATTACCTAAAAAAATTACTACCGAAATAATTTATGTTGTGGCATATCGTGTTTTAATTAGGTTATGTTCGTATTTGGTAAAAAAAAATCATTTTTTGTCACCTTTAATTGGCTCTGATTCGGGTTATTTTAATTTAGTCATGTTCGTGTTCTTTTTCTTTTTTAAAACACAATTTTTTTTTTATAAAAGTACAACTTTTTATTTTTTTATTTTATAAAAAACAGTTTTTTTTTTTTTAGAAAAACATAATTACTTAAGCTAATTAGGTGCCAGCTGGGATGGGGGCTTTCGGTTTGGAATGGGGATAAAGACTTTCGGGGAGTATAGCACTACTCATAATGATTTACCATTTTCACTATGTTATTTTGAATATATATGGTCTTATCATAAATACATGAAAGAAAGTATGGTTTTTATCTTCCCAGTAATCCTACTTCTACATACACGAGCTTCTCTTCGAAATTGGTGAGTGTATTATTGCTCTTGTAACTTTTTGGAAGGATGGAACCATACAAACATGTAATCAATTTGTTTATGACAAACATATAATCTTTAGAGTTATTTTTTTATTTTTTTATATGTTTGTACTTTGAACGAGCATGGTAAAGTATATGATTCCCAGACATCCATTTTAGTCTTTATTATCATATTCCATTTTGTTATAACTACAATCCAATAATTCAACAATGAAATCAATTATATCTATAATGACATACACATTAAATAGAATGTTTTCATAACATATCAATGTAACATGATATTTTATCACGAGACATTTGAATTTAAACCATAGAAGAAGTAAAACCTTTTAGATCGATTTGAATGCCATAAGTAACGTGTATGTATAATGTTTATGATTGTTTTGGATATCATGCAAAATTGCTTAGACGCAGTTTATTATTGTAATGTTGTTTAGAGGGAGGAGTTTACAATACTAGTTTCGTTTATATCTAATATTTTTTTGTGTTTTTTGGCTTTGCTTGAAATTTATAGTTTTGTAAAGAATTTTGGTCCCTAAGAACGATTTACCATTTTCGATATATATATATGAAGTTTTATTACAAATACATGTAAGAAAGTATGGTGTTTTTTTTTTGCCCAATTATCCTACTGCTACATACACAAATTTGTCTTCGAAATTGGTGAGTGTATTGCCGCTCTTGTAACTTTTTTGAAGGATAGTACCATACAAAAAGGTAATCAAATTTTTTTGACAAACATATAATCTTCAAAGTTATTTTTCATATATTTTTTTTTCATATATTTGTCCTTTATATGAGTATGGTAAAGTAACTACAATCCAATAATTCAACAATTAATTTAAATTATTTCTATATGACAAACACATTAAATAGAATATTTTCATAATATCTCAATGTAACATGATATTTTATCATGTGACATTTGAATTCGAATCATAGAAGTAAAACCTTTTAGATCAATTTGAATACCATAAATAGATGCATGTATAATATTTTATTATTATTTTTTGGATATCATGCAAATTGCTTAGACGCAATTTATTGTTGTGAAGTTGTTTAGAGGGAGAAATTTACAATACCGGTTTCGTTTACATTGATATATAAGAAATGTAATTTTTGTGTTGTCCATACATACATACATACATATATATATATATATATATATATATATATATATATATATATATATATATATATATCTGCTCTTGTGCGGACTACTCCGCATTTTAAGAATGCGGACCGAACACGTGTCACCTGGCGGTGAGCCTAGAAAAGAGAGAGAGTGTGTCTATAATTTAGGCGATAATTTCTAGGTGCACCGTTAGGTAACACATGTTCAGTCCGCATTCTTAAAATGCGGACTAGTCCGCACAAGAGCATTATATATATATATATATATATATATATATATATATATATTTGCCTATAAAAAAAATTCTTCATGAAAAATGCTTAAGCTTTTGCTATTATAGTTTCATATATCGAATACTATCATATTTTTATATCAATTCTACTCTTCTATTTTCCCAGCTATTTACTATACATACCACGAGACAAATTTTGTTAAAAGAAATTGTAAAATGTTGCGCATCGCGCGGGTTGTATGCTAATTTTACTAACACCACCCATGTTAGTATCTAAACCTGATCTGGTGATTAGGATGAATATTAGCTTAGTTGTACAATTATAATAAACCACATATAATGTAGAAAAGATGTGCGAATTAGATAGGGATGATAGACAAATATTTTTTATATGGTTCTGCCCAGTAAGGTGCCTACATCCATAAATGCAATGTCACTAAGGATTATAGTTTGAGTACAACCATTTTTTCGTTGTCCCTAGTCGAGGGGTGTAGTGAGCTATTTATAGCAATGGGAATAAGAAGAGGTGGAATACTTTTATATCTCGGGTATTTACACATTTGCACTATAATTAACATTTGTATACTTCATCACGTGCATGTGCATGGTGATTGTTGAGATTCCATGTGAGTCTATATACCTTGATAATTGTTCATATTAATGAGGGTGGTCGGCCAATGTGCCTACTAAAGGATATCATAGAGTCGACCAAATCTATCTATTGATTTTGTCCTAGTAAGTATATTAACAAGTATCACATTATTATTGGTCTATCTAGCATAATTATTTTTGGTTAAAACAAAATCCCCGAATATGTAATACCCCGTAATTTTATTGATTTTTATTTAAGGGATTAATTAAATTAAATGAGAATTAATTGGGAATTAATCCGGATATAAATACTAGCGAGATGTGAGTTAGTATTTGATTATGATGTTAAAAATTGAATATTTCATGATTATTGAAAATATTTAAATTGTCACGAGGCAGAAATGCGACAATTTGGGAAACTTAATTGGGACGCGTGTGTCAATCGTGTCAGGAACGAAATTATTTTAAAAAAAGGCGAATTATATTTTTATCAACCGAATGGTCATTTTGAGTGCGCCAATGTGTCCGGAAGGGTCTAAATAGTCAGAAAACACTAGCCGGGGCTTTAGTTTGGGTCCCGGGGCATCTTTAGGCCAAACCGGCAACCTAGAAGGGTATTTTGGTAATTTTAAAAATAAGAGAATTAAAACCCACGAAATTGAGAGGTTATTTTTATATTTGTAAAGGGGCCACTAAGGCCATTACCAGCCAAAAACATTAGAAGTGGGCTACGGGAGTTAGAGAGGAGTTACCATAGGGTTCCAAACCAAAAACACTCACCACCATCAAATTGGAAAGAATTTGTGACAGGAAAAAGGAGAGAATCAGCCTTGAATCATCGACAACACATATGAAGAATAAATATAAGGAAAGTGATTTGATATTTTTAAGTGCATTGAATATTTCTTCCATGTTTAGTGTAGGAATTATTTTGTCTTGAAAGTTTTGAGGAAAACTAATGAAATTGTTGGAGAAACTCTAAATTTGGGATAGGATTTGCATGTAGAATGACTCTGGACGAATTTAGTATTCGAAGAATTAAATATGATGATTTAAAAACGGATTTATGATGAGTAATTGGACACAATAAAATTCTGGGTTCATGTTCATAGGGTTTTGGGTAAAATTTGGGGATTATTGATAATTAGATGTTGTTTAGGAGGATTTGACCCCAAAAATATGTTAAGAAATGACTTAAGAGGATTTAGAGAAGTTTAAGAACATTAAAATGCTATTGGGATGATCTTAGGACGAATTTAGAGAAGAGAAAAATGAAGAAAAACGAAGTGAAGAATTTATGGGCGCAAATTGCCATCTCGTTAGAAGACCTGCCCATGTCGTTCGAACGTCCTCGTTCGAACGAGACTTCTAACGAGATGACAGTACCCCTTCTAACGAGTTGGTAGTTCGTTCGAAGCCATTCGTTCGAACGACCTCGTTCGAACGAGATTTCTAACGAGTT
The DNA here is from genome assembly GCA_949130495.1 of Sambucus nigra. Taxonomy (NCBI): domain Eukaryota; kingdom Viridiplantae; phylum Streptophyta; class Magnoliopsida; order Dipsacales; family Adoxaceae; genus Sambucus; species Sambucus nigra. The sequence continues at coordinate 312,980,912 of OX422213.1, forward strand.
GACATAATGCCTTTTTAGGCCTGATTTTATTTAAAACTTCCAGAAGACTTATATAATTGAGTGTAATCCTTCCCTTGTTGATTTGTGGATATTGTTGTGAGATTGGAGGTACGTCGAGGATTAAAAACATAGAGTTTGTTAGTAAACCTGATGATGTTTATGGGTTAGGATATAAGTATCTAAAAACTTCGACGCGAGGAGAGTAGATAACTTTAATGTATATAAATCGGGGACTTGTAAACGTGTAACATGAAATGATGGTATAGGATTGAGAAATATACCTCTATTAATATTATGGGATACCGAAGATGTGTTAATGCTTGGTATATGTAGTTAGTTGTGTATAATATACCTACCATACTTGCTATCACGGGAGGTCGGCGTTCGATCAGGGCCATCTAATCTTCGTGTGCCTACGGGGGGATTTAGATTGGTAACTCGAGGACATAGGTCAGAGAAGGACTTATTGAGAAGTTAATAAGTCTGCTGATCATGGGAGCGTAGGTATGTGCATGACCCATGTGATGTGAACTATGTTCGCCTCCATTTTGTGTGATTGTTGTTTATTGAAAACGATTCCGGAGAGTTTCGGAATACGGGGTCCTTATGTACGTGATGTATCGGGATTGGATAACAGAGTATGTGTGCACCGCAGCTTAGACTCGGGGTGCCAATATTGTATATTTACGATGAGAATAATATACTGCTAATTGAAATGAATTGTCATGAAAATGTAAGTGTGAAAAATAGTAACATTTTAGTAGAGTTAAAAATTGAAATCGCTCGTGATTAGCATTACTAATATTGGGAACTAAGAAGAAAAGTAAAACTCTCTGTTTAAATTAAGGTGCCGGATAATAAATCGTGAATCGTATAGTAATGTTAGATTGGGTATTGGACTAGTTAGATATGAGAATATCTAGAACGGGTACGGGTACGATAGGAGTGCACAATTAGTTGAGAGGTGAGGAACTCATGTGAGTGCACGTACTATCATGTACTTTATATTCACTGTTTAATTATATTAAACCACTTGCTGTATTTTAAACTGTTTTCACAATCGGGCTCTGACCCGTTTGCTTTCAAATCTATTTTGTAAAAACCTTTTTAGGTGCCGAGCCACAAGGACACCGTGTATAGGAGTTCTATTCTCGCGACGTGCTGTAGCTGCTGTGGAAGTTATAGGACCTCAATAGTAGACGCCTCCACTTTATATCTTGACTCTATTTCAGATTCATTCATCTTTAGGGCATGTCGCCCCTTTCCTTTCAGAGACCTCTTATTTACTCAGTTTTTATTTTATATTTTGGGTTGTAATTAAATTAATGATTCAGGCTTGTATTTGTTCATTTCAGTATTTGGATTTTTGTGAGGTGTATTCCTCCAGATTTAGTTTATTACATCGTTAGTTATTTGCGACTGTGATGTGGTTGTGGTATCAGTATTTTATAATTTAAATGGATTGTATGTTAATCGGATTTAATTAAAATTGACAACTCACTTTTTAAATATTAGGTGGCTAGTAATTATAAAAATGTTTTCGACAGTGATGCTACGAACTGAACCAACTTGACATTTTGAATTAATTTGAATAAAGGAGTAGCTACCCGGTATTTTATTAGTCGAGGTGTCACAGGTGGTATCAGAGCATCAGGTTCTAGTGTCCTTAGGATTTGTACGACTTATTATGTTTTCACTGAGCTTTCTTTGATGTAGAGCCCTATATTGTAGGATTGTTGTATTCTTTTGAGTATGCTTCGCTCTTCAGCTATTTTGAGATAATAACTGCGAATTCATAAGACTTTACTCTCATTTCAGATGCTCCACGACGTGCACAGCGAGTTCCTAGGGATGCTCAGCCCGAGCCACAGCCTGCACCAGTCCAGGGCACCATGAATGCCACAGAGGTTGCTGCTATTGTAGCCCAAGCGGTAAATGCCGCCCTCGCAGTTGTGAAGCAGGCACCACCCCAGGCGCCAGCAGTAGCACCAGTTCAGGCTCATGCATTCCCATCTTCTTGGGAACGTGTCCGTGATGCTTTTCAGAAAGCATACCCTCCGAATTTTGCAGGTAGCTCCGATGTTGTTGTGTCCAACCAGTGGAAGAAGGACATTCAAAGATATTTGAGGATGTATGAGTGCACGGAGGTACAGAAATAGATACTGGCTACTTTTAAGCTAGTAGGATTAGCGTTGCAGTGGTGGGAGTCCATTACCACTCCGGAGGAAAGAGATGCCCTTTTTATTCAGGAGTTCTGGGTGCGGTTCGATCGCAAATATTTTCTATCAGCCGTTCACACTGAAATGAGGAGGAAGTTAATGAACCTCAAGCAGGAGGGGAGGACCGTGGACGAGTATGAGGCCGAATTCATTAATCTCTTGAACATTGTTCCCGATGAGATTCCGACTGAGGAGAAGAAGATTCAGAAGTTCATGGACGGATTGACTTAGGGGATCCGACAGCACTTGTTGGGAAATCTCTCCTTGGCCGCTTATTCTGATGTGGTTAACGCAGCACTGCTTCACTGCCAGGGTCACCGCTTTCACATGTCTGAGAGTAAGAGATCAGGAGATTCCAGCCATCAGGGCAGGATAGGGGGAAATGGTGCCAGCGGGGCACAATCTGCTCAGGGTCAGCATAGGCAGGGAGATCAGGGTTCCCAGCAAGGGGATTTTAAGAGGTTCAGATCTGGGGGTTTCAGAAATGGACAGGGAGGTTTTCGTTATGGCCATCAGGGTCAGCAGGGCCAGCAGTAGCAGTTTCAGCAGGGCCAGCACGACCAGGGGAGGAATGGCAACGGCCACCACGACCGTGGGCAGCAGGGTCAGAGAGGGGGGAACTTTCCGAGAAAATGTTTTATTTGTGGCAAGATTGGCCACAAGCGCCAGGAGTGTCCTGATAGGGGTAGGGCACCACAGCAGCAGCAGGGTGCTCGATAGGATCCTCAGAGACCTATGTTTCCCGCCGCCCTCCCAGCAGCACCACAGATGCCAGCTTTGCCACCCATCCCAGCAGTCCCAGTCCAGCAGGGACAGCTACAGTACGGACGAGTTTATCAACTCCAGCATGCCGTAGTCCCATAGGATCCACCTGCTATTGAGGGTATGTTCTCTATTCATGGGACTATGGGGCGTATTTTATTTGATACGGGGGCCACACATTGTTTCATTGCCATGAGATTTGCACGCACTTTGGGGTTGTTAGACACTGCAGAGAGCACGGTTACTTGAGTAGATTCACCGTTGAGTAGGGGTTCCGTGATTTCCCTTATTTGTAGAGGTGTGGGTATAGAGATAGGGAGATTTACTCTACCAGCTGATATGCTAGTATTAGAGATGACTGAGTACGATGCGATTGTTGGTATGGATTGGCTAGTTGCGTACCGAGCCATGATTAATTATTTCAGTAGGAGTATTATTTTTGCCATTCCCGGGCAGGAGATGTTTTTAGTGGCGATGCCTCGCCCCGAGGGAGGATCGTCCACTCACTTTTACTATATAGAGGAGGAGACCTCTAAGGAAGTGGTGATACCACTTGATTCGATTCCAGTCGTTAGAGAGTTCGCTGATGTATTTCAGGATATACCTGGATCACCTCCTAGTAGGGAGATAGATTTTGTTATTGATTTGACGCCGGGCACTCGGCCCATTGCCCGCGCACCGTAACGTATGGCTCCGACTGAGATGAGAGAGCTAAGGGATTAGATAGAGAAGTTATTGGGTCAGGGGTTCATCTGAAGGAGTACTTCGCCGTGGGGTGCCCCTGTGTTGTTTGTAAAGATGAGGGATGGATCGTTGAGATTATGTGTAGATTACCGGGAGTTGAATAAATTCATGATACGTAATAAGTATTCGTTGCCCCGAATCGATGACTTATTTGACCAGTTGAGAGGAGCTTGCTTCTTCTCAAAGATTGATTTGCGATCGGGATACCATCAGTTGCGTATCAGGAAATATGACATCTCGAAGACTGCTTTCTTGACGAGGTATGGTTCCTACGAATTTCGGGTTATGCCTTTTGGCTTGACCAACGCTCCAGCCATGTTTATGGACTTAATGAATAGGGTATTTAGAGAGTTCCTAAATCAGTTCATCATTGTCTTTATTGATGACATCCTGGTTTACTCCCAGACAGAAGAGGAGCACTCCGAGCATTTGAGACAGGTTTTACAGACGCTACGTCAGAATGAGCTTTATGCAAAGTACAAAAAATACCGACTGAGATTTGTAGTTTCTTGGGCTTAGCAGGATACTACAGGAGGTTTATTCAGGGTTTCTCAAAGATAGCGGGTCCTTTGACACATCTGACTCGCAAAGGTGTGCCATTCATTTGGAGCGATGCCTGTCAGTTGGCATTTGATGAGTTGAAGGACAAGTTGACCTCAGCGCCTGTGTTAGCATTACCCAGATCGGGAGTTGAGTATCTAGTCTACACCGATGTGTCCTTACAAGGACTTGGAGGTGTGCTGCAACATGAGAGTCATGCCATAGCTTATGCTTCCCGTAAGCTGAAGCCTCATGAGAGGAATTACCCCACACACGACTTGGAGTTAGCGGCAGTCGTATTCGCTATTCGGATTTGGAGACACTATCTCCTGGGGGAGAAATTTCAGTTGTTCACAGACCACAAGTCTCTACAATACCTCTTCACGCAGAAGGAGCTGAATATGCATCAACGTCGGTGGCTTGAGTTTGTGAAGGATTATCAGTTCGATATCCAGTATCACCCAGGGAAGGCTAACGTGGTAGCAGACGCGTTGAGCCGTGGGCCAGTAGATGAGGTGGACGAGGTGTGGAAAGCTAAGTGGAAGGAGTTGAGACACTAGGATGCAGTGGCCCGATCGTTCATGTCTGTGATGACTATTACACCTCAGATTGTTACGAGAGTGGTAAAGGCCCAGGCAAATGACTCGTTCTGTTAGGAGCAGATAGTTCGATTACTAGCAGAGGGAGACGAGTCCTATACCGTTAGCTCAGACGGGGGATTACGCTTCAATGGGAGACTGGTTATTCCGGAAGGGGAAGACTTACGATACGAGGTAATGACAGAGTCGCACGGCTCACGGTTCGCGGTACACCCTGGTGGGGATAAAATGTACCAAGACATGAGACGACAGTACTAGTGGAGCGGGATGAAGAGAGATATCGCCGTGTTCATTTCTAAATGCGCCACTTGTCATCTTGTAAAGGTGGACCATCAGAATTCGGCAGGACTTCTACAATCGTTATGGTTTAGATGTGGATATAGGAGAGCATATCCATGGACTTTATCACGGGGTTGCCTACGTCACAGAGGGGTCACGACTCCATATGGGTAATTGTGGACCGATTGACCAAAGTTGCTCATTTTCTACCCATGAGGACAGACTACACTACGGGATAGTATGCCCAGATTTTCATTGCGGAGATAGTGAGACTTCACGGGGTGCCTCTAAATATCGTGCCTGACCGAGACAAGATATTTGTGTCACGATTTTGGGAGAGTTTCTAGGAGGCCATGGGTACGGAGTTGCGGCTGAGTACGGCTTATCACCCGCAAACTGATGGGAAAATAGAGCGGACAAATCAGATATTGGAGGACATGTTGCGTATGTGCATCTTAGATTTTGGAGGTGGTTGGGAGCAGTACCTTCCACTGGTGGAGTTTGCTTATAATAACTCCTACCAATTCACCATTGGCATGGCTCCATTTGAGGCGTTGTATGGTAGACCTTGTCGTTCCCCAGCGTATTGGTTAGAGGTGGGGGATAACAAACTCCTTGGGTCGGAAGTGATTCAGGACACTTCGACAAGGATAGAGATGATACGGAGCCGTATTCGAGTAGTTCAGGACCGACAGAAGAGCTATGCTGATGCCAAGAGGTTCTTCAGAGAATTCAAGGTGGGGGACCAGGTGTTACTCAGAGTATCTCCTATGAAGGGGATTATGCGTTTTGGGAAGAAGGGGAAACTGGCACCAAGATACGTGGGGCCATTTCCTATCATCGAGAGGATTGGGCCAGTCACATACAGACTTGGGTTACCAGAGCACTTGCATAAGATTCATGATGTGTTCCATATTTACTCACTAAGGAAATATCTTAGGGACGATTTGGCCCATACTCACATTGCTTTAGAGGACATCGATCTTCAGCCTCATAGTTCCTATGAGGAGGGACCGATTGCTATTTTGGACCGAAGCGAACGGAAACTGAGGTCGAAGATAGTACCATTAGTACGTGTACAGTGGCGGCATCATAATGCCGAGGAGTCCACATGGGAGCGCGAGGATGAGATGCGCGAGCGTTATCCAGAGTTATTTTTACCAGGTACTCATATTAGTTCCGAATTTTGGGACGAAATTCTGTTATTAGGGGGAAGTATGTAATACCCCGTAATTTTATTGATTTTTATTTAAGGGATTAATTAAATTAAATGAGAATTAATTGGGAATTAATCCGGATATAAATACTAGCGAGATGTGAGTTAGTATTTGATTATGATGTTAAAAATTGAATATTTCATGAGTATTGAAAATATTTAAATTGTCACGAGGCAGAAATGCGATAATTTGGGAAACTTAGTTGGGACGCGCGTGTCAGTCGCGTCAGCAATGAAATTATTAAAAAAAAAGTGAATTATATTTTTATCAACAGAATGGTCATTTTGAGTGCGCCAACGTGTCCGGAAGGGTCGAAATAGTCAGAAAACACTAGCCGGGGCTTTAGTTTGGGTCCCCGGGCATCTTTAGGCCAAACCGGCAACCTAAAAGGGTATTTTGGTAATTTTAAAAATAAGGGAATTAAAACCCACGAAATTGAGAGGTTATTTTAATATTTGTAAAGGGGCCACTAAGGCCATTACCAGCCAAAAACATTAGAAGTGGGCTACGGGAGTTAGAGAGGAGTTACCATAGGGTTCCAAACCAAAAACACACACCACCATCAAATTGGAAAGAATTTGTGACAGGAAAAAGGAGAGAATCAACCTTGAATCATCGACAACACATCTGAAGAACAAATCTAAGGCAAGTGATTTGATATTTTTAAGTGCAATGAATATTTCTTCCATGTTTAGTGTAGGAATTATTTTGTCTTGAAAGTTTTGAGGAAAACTAATGAAATTGTTGGAGAAACTCTAAATTTGGGATAGGATTTGCATGTAGAATGACTCTGGACGAATTTAGTATTCGAAGACTTAAATATGATGATTTAAAAACGGATTTATGATGAGTAATTGGACACAATAAAATTCTGGGTACATGTTCATAGGGTTTTGGGTAAAATTTAAGGATTATTGATAATTACATGTTGTTTAGGAGGATTTGACACAAAAAATATGTTAAGAAACGACCTAAGAGGATTTAGAGAAGTTTAAGAACATTAAAATTCTATTGGGATGATCTTAGGACGAATTTAGAGAAGAGAAAAATGAAGAAAAACGAAGTGAAGAATTTATGGGCGCAAACTGCCATCTCGTTAGAAGACCTGCCCATGTCGTTCGAACGACCTCGTTCGAACGAGACTTCTAACGAGATGACAGTACCCCTTCTAATGTGTTCGAAGCCATTCGTTCGAATGACCTTGTTCGAACGAGATTTCTAACGAGTTGACATAATGCGTTTTTAGGCCTGATTTTATTTAAAACTTCCAGAAGTCTTATATAATTGAGTGTAATCCTTCCCTTGTTGATTTGTGGATATTGTTGTGAGACTGGAAGTACGTCGAGGATTAAAAACATAGAGTTTGGTAGTAAACCTGATGACGTTTATGGTTTAGGATATAAGTATCTAAAAACTTCGGCGCGAGGAGAGTTGATAACTTTAATGTATATAAATCGGGGACTTGTAAACGTGTAACATGAAATGATGGTATAGGATTGAGAAATATACCTCTATTAATATTATGGGATACCGAAGATGTGTGAATGCTTGGTATATGTAGTTAGTTGTGTATAACATACCTACCATACTTGCTATCACGGGAGGTCGGCGTTCGATCAGGGCTATCTAATCTTTGTGTGCCTACGGGGGGGATTTAGATTGGTACCTCGAGGACATAGGTCAGAGAAGGACTTATTGAGAAGTTAATAAGTCTGCTGATCATGGGAGCGTAAGTACGTGTGTGACCCATGTGATGTGAACTATGTTCGCCTCCATTTTGTGTGATTGTTGTTTATTGAAAACGATTCCTTAGAGAATCGGAATACGGGGTCCTTATGTACGTGATGTACCGGGATTAGATAACAGAGTATGTGTGCACCGCAGCTTAGACTCGGGGTGCCAGTATTGTATATTTATGATGAGAATAATATACTGCTAATTGAAATAAATTGTCATGAAAATGTAAGTGTGAAAAATAGTAACATTTTAGTAGAGTTAAAAATGGAAATCGCTCGTGATTAGCATTACTAATATTGGGAACTAAGAAGAAAAGTAAAAATCTCTGTTTAAATTAAGGTGCCGGATAATAAATCGTGAATCATATAGTAATGTTAGATTGGGTATTGGACTAGTTAGATATGAGAATATCTAGAACGGGTACGGGTACGATAGGAGTGCACAATTAGTTGAGAGGTGAGGAACTCATGTGAGTGCACGTACTATCATGTACTTTATATTCACTGTTTAATTATATTAAACCACTTGTTGTATTTTGAACTGTTTTCACAATCGGGCTCTGACCCGTTTGCTTTCAAATCTATTTTGTAAAAACCTTTTTAGGTGCCGAGCCACAAGGACACCGTGTATATGAGTTCTATTCTCGTGACGTGCTGTAGCTGCTGTGGAAGTTATAGGACCTCAATAGTAGACGCCTCCACTTTATATCTTGACTCTATTTCAGATTCATTCATCTTTAGGGCATGTCGCCCCTTTCCTTTCAGAGACCTCTTATTTACTCAGTGTTTATTTTATATTTTGGGTTGTAATTGAATTAATGATTCAGGCTTGTATTTGTTCATTTCAGTATTTTGATTGTTGTGAGGTGTATTCCTCCAGATTTAGTTTATTACATCGTTAGTTATTTGTGACTGTGATGTGGTTGTGGTATCAGTATTTTATAATTTAAATGGATTGTATGTTAATCGGATTTAATTAAAATTGACAACTCACTTTTTAAATATTAGGTGGCTAGTAATTATAAAAATGTTTTCGACAGTGATGCTACGAACTGAACCAACTTGACATTTTGAATTAATTTGAATAAAGGAGTAGCTACCCGGTATTTAATTAGTCGGGGTGTCACAAAATAGTTCATTCTTGATTGGAGTGAGTAGAGACTAAAAGGATGGAGTATTATCTATCAGGATTTGTTCGGCCTCTGGAAATGTCTAATCGGATTCTGACCTCTGGGAGTTTGCAAATTTCTAAATATTATTCCTTGGGACAATGGCAATTTTATAAATAGGAAAATATAGAGAACTGTATGGGGGTATATTGGTCATTTTGTTTCTTGGGAACTGACATACCATCGAAATGTAAAGCGGCGGTATGTTTAATCATTTCACTCCATATAACTTGGGGGATGTCACTGAGTCCTATTAAATGTCAGTTCCCTCCCATGTTTTTCTTACCTTGAATTTCAAACTCTTTTCTTCCTTTTCAATTTTTTCCTTCGCCACTATGAGAGTCGTTCCTCCTTGATGTTTTGTTTCATTGTAAGAACCCCTTTTCTCTTATTTTTTCTTTCATCTTTATCGCAAATGGTGTATATTGTTGATGAGAGTTCCGTAGAGGTTTTTAGGGATATCCACATAATCTTTGATTGGGTAAAAATAGAGTTACTAATAGGTCCTTGTGAACTATGTGCATTGGAGGAGGGTCACTGGATCCCTATTATGTTTATTACTGAGCGTGCGACGACATTCCCCCCCCCCCCCCCCCCCAATCGCTTGTTTTAAGAATTTTGTCAGTATTTTGATGTGGTCCCAGTCCAAGTGGCTCCAAATACTTGAAGAGTTGTTAATGGAATAAACCGTATAAATGAATGGTAAGGGACCAACATAGGAATAAAGAATCTAATGTATTGTTATAGTTAGGGAATCAATATTTAAAACATTTATTACTTAAAGACCAGATTCTCCAACAGAGCCCTAGTAGTAACTTTACCTGATTTTGATAAAGACTAATAGAATCATGGCTTGATAGTGAAATATTGGAAATTTTCCCTTCTTCCTGAGGGTGAGGAATACACTGGTCCCCGTTGTCCTCAGGAAGGCTAGTGTATAGGTTGGCATTCGCACATTCTTGTATAGTTTTCACCCTTTTTGACTTTCGTCTAGTTTTGTTATTGACTACATTTTTTGTCTTTCTATTTTGTAGAGAAAAAGAAGAAAGATATACCTCGTGCCAACCTAAAGATGATTTTCTCCATCTAATAGAGGATCAGTGAAGCTCATCCTCAATCTGCTTCTTTGTTGCTCGGCTACCACAGCTCAATTACTTCTTTCATTTCTCGCCCAACCGAGGAAATTCCTCCAGACCCCATTAGTCTATAAGACTTAACATCTTTGTCCTTTGCGGCTGATTCTGAGCCTCCCTAATAAATAGAAGATAATTTCCATAAAGAGGGAACTTCTTCGTCTTTTAAATCCTTAGATCTTTTGCTCATGCCGACCAACATCTCTTCACTAGAAATGGTTAAGAGGAAGTTTCCCAACCTTCTTACTGGCACCAAATCCCCTCCTCCCATTGAAAAGAAGTTTGATGCCGGGGGATCTAAGCATCCATTGTAGTTGAATCCTTTCACATGAAAAATCAAGAGCATTAGCTTAAGAGGCTACAGAGGGTTCCAACCCTCACTCTAGAGTTGGATGGGAAGGGTCAGTCAACAAGGGATAGGACAATGCCTAATCATTTTATATCAATCCAACGGACTAATTGGAGCAGGGGTTCTTCTAGCCGATGAAGCTGTATCTTCTTCTATTCCTCGGTCCAGGTTGGTCGAGCATGCTAACGACAATTTCCTCTGGTAAAGGTCACTTAATATTTTCCTATTGCCATATGTCACTATTATTTTCTACTAATGTTTTTTAATGTTAATTTTTATAGTTCTTTATTGACTATGACCAATTTCATAGGAGATACGACTAGGGAAGTCCTCTATAGATGTGGAGGTAGCTTTCAAAGGCATTCGCGAATCCCTGGAGTCTGTCAAAAAGTCCCATGAGGATAGTAAGAAAAAGATGGAAGATACCATTAAGGAGCTGGAGGATTGGAAGATCCAAGCCGAGAAAGCGAAGGGAGATGCTATAAAGAAAGCCGACTAGGTTGAGAAAGCTGCAAAGGCAGTTGAGAAGGTTACAGAGGATGCCAAGGTCCAGTGGCTAAGCTGAAATCCAAGGACAAAAATGATAAGAAGGAATCCTATTCTTGAGGGTCCAATAAGACATTCTCCACTACTACCATTCAAGTGTTTTTTAAGAAGTCCTCCTTTAAGGAAGGTTGGTATGCAACCCTAACCAAAGTGGACACTACTACTGGCTCTAACCTTTCCTCCAGCATAATTCAGGTACTACTTCATAAATTAAGGAGTAAGTTGATGATGAAGAGGGGATGTATGAGTCCTCTGTGCCTCTAAATCATATGATGGTGGTTGCTCGACCAAAAAAGGAGGTGACCTAGGAAAAGGAAAAGGTGTAATAGATAGGAGTCCTTATATTTTCGGTTGATGGCTTTTTGATGTATTTTCTCCATTTCCCTATTTATAATACTCCCACGGTATCAATATAATTCCTCATTTTCCAATCATGATGTTGTTCAGTTTAGCACATACTTTTTCTTTCCATACTTATATAATATTATGTTCATTTTAGTTTAACTCCATAAAGGGTAATTTAGTTGATGCTGAAAGTAAACTTTTTCAAAGGAGTAGCCAATTATTTGGAGTTGGTTATGACGTGATATGTGAAGAAGAGATAGAGGAATTGCTCGGTCTGGATATATCTAACTAGGCTAAGGATGCTTATCTTCAAATGCAAAGTTTATTCCATCTGGCAATGGAGACCAACGCCTCATACTATAAGATAATTCTCCGACTTCAACGTGATCATGAAGATGCAGTTGCTAATTTGTCTACCAACTGTGATAAAAAGTTTGTTATTCTTCGGAGACACAGTCAATTTGATAAGAAATTGCAAGAGTTGTCTTCGGCATAATTTGTGTTGCAGTCAAATTTGAAGAGTTCTCGGGATGTAATCAATCTCCTATAATGGGGAAATAATTTATTAAGGGATGAATTAGAGGGCATTAAGAAGCTTACATAGCTGATCAGAGTGAAGGAACCTCATTCTTGGAGCAGGAGAATGCTCGATTGATGGAAGAGTTGGAGAAATTGAAGAAATCAAAGGGAGGTTAGTCTTCTCGAAAAGTATTTGTTGCTCGTCCATCAGTGGAAGAGGAGAGAATTAAAAAGACATTGGCCGACCAAGTAAATCTCATAAACAATCAGTCAACTACCATAAAGAGATTATATGAGAAATTTGATCGTCTGACTTATGAATTTTACAAATAGACTCACACAATATGGATGAATAGTTATAATGAGGCACTGGTATACTTGGGGGATGAACTAGAGAAAGCCCACAGATTATAAGTGGGGTTTATTTAAATGCTCTCACCGTGATGAAGTTGTCGAAGGAACATAAGCTTTGGTATTGGCATGGTCGTGGATGCTTGGATCATCATGTCCCTCCTTTCAAGTTGGACACTTCTTGGATCCCTACGGAAGGAATTCCTATCAGTTTGATTAGGAAGTAGCTTGAGGATTATGGACGTAATTCCTATCAGTAGCCAATCAAGTCTTAGAGATTTTAGCACAATAGTTCTTCCTTCTGTGTTGGATGTTCCTTCTGCTCGAATAGAGAAGGCTTTAGGAAAGCGTCTTGTTGATTAAGCAATTTGTGTTCTTTTATTGTTGAACGTTATGTAATGATGTCGTGACATTCAGAATATTTGAATAAAATTATTTGTTTTCTTTATTGTGTGATTGTGGCCTACTAATAGTTTATTCTTATAATTGTGCGATTGGCAATAAACCCACTAATCTTCCTTATTGGTTACCGATTTGGACAAACTCATGGTGTCCTGCCTTAGGTTTTACTAGCGTGCCTTTGTTTGGGGTTGCCCAAACATATCTTGTCATTTTTACCAAGTGCTTGCGTTAGTTACCATTTGCGACCAAATGTTTTAGGAGTGCTCCTTAATTCAGTCTGGTAAAACTTCTTATTCTTGACACTAGGGAGTCATATATTAAGTTTCATACATGGGACTTCTTGTTCTTGACCTTGGGGTGAGGGGGGTCATACATAAAATTTTATGTTTTAAACTTCTCACTCGTGGCTTGTCCAAAGATGAGGTAATACGTGAAGTTTTTATTTGAATTTTTGGGATTTATTTTTTCCTTATTATTTAAAGATTGCTTAAAACATCTCCCATTCTAGAAAAATAAAATATAAAAAGGAAGCAACTTTTTTATTAAACTTGATGATCTTTATTGAGAATTGAAAAATGAGTTATAAGAAATAACAAGGGATTACTTTTTGTTAGATCACTATTAATCTTTCCTCAGATGCTTGGCATTCCATGGGTTTTTAAACTATTATCCTTCTAGGGTTTCAAGCTGATAAGTGTCTGGTAAGATGATTGTGGAGATGCAATATGGACCATGCTAATTTGGTTCTAATTTGTTCCCTTTCTGAAGCACCTTTTTTAACACTGACTCCTTCTTTTAGATTGCTTAATTTAACCTTCCTATTATGGAACCAGGAAGTTCGTTACTGGTATGCAGCCACGTACAGTGTGGTGTGTTCTCTAACATACTTAACTAATTCTAAATCCAACAGTCTCATGAGATCACACTTTGTGGAATTGAAATCGAGTACTCTGTGACTGTGCAGACCAATCTTCATGGGAACTATTGCTTTTGTCCCTAATGATATCATGTTGCTCTTAAAGCTAGAAGCAGTCTTTGCTTTTGGCTTGTGTAGGTTAAGAGAAATGGTTAGGTAGAAGTTGAAGAGAGAGATAAAAAGTGATGATTAAAATTTATTTAGTTATATATGATACCAACGTATGTGGTATGGGGTTTTTAGGGTGTTTGGGAGAAAATAAGTGGTAATCATGTGGTGTTATCGAGAAAAGGGTGTTTATGAGATATTTTTTGGCTGGAAACTATTTGTGAAATCTTATATGTTAAAATTACCGCAAGTGCACGGGCTATTGAAATATAGCGAGTGTAAGTATGGGTCGAACCCACGAAGATTTGGTCAATTTTTATAAACTATCGACTTTTTAACTAGAGAATACGAGTATAAAGATATTATGTAAAGATAAAACAAAACAATAATTAATGAGTGAACAAAAATTATGTAACAAGTATGAAGATATTACAAGGATTTTAAATCCGTTTACCATTTTCATTAATTTATGATTGATTAGTCTAACTCGCAATTTTCTTTTATAACACAAAATTGTACCGACTATCGTCACGTAAATTTCGGATGATGAAAACGTTAAAGTTTAAATAAAAAATTTATATCTCTTTTTAGATGCCAAAAATACTTATTCCCTTAAAAACATTAGTCCTAAGCATTAAATGTCAAATACAAGAATGGACTATCACATAATCCATCAAATGTAAGTACATAAAATCAAAGGATATGAATGAAACAATTAATTTTGAATGTTCAAAATATCACTCTCATGATTATTTTAAATGAATACATAATTTTTGAAACCTTTAAGTAATTTAAGCGAATTAAACAAATTAAAACATACACTAAATAATCATGTTAAATTACACCTCATCCTAGCAATTTAAATTTAACTAGAATCATAATAAAACATAAAAATTGTAAGATGAAATAATAATTCTTATTAATAATAGTCAACTTATAAAATTGAAGTCCTAATATTCAAATTCCAATACAATAAATCCCATCACAAACTTGCACACAAATTGATTTGGGAGCACTAAAAATAAAAATAACAAAATTTACTATTTTTGGTGTGACGCCCCAGCCCAGATTTATGAGTTACGCGTAGTCAACCCCGTCTGACCTGAGCGTTAGGTGTGAAGTGCAATGAAACAACCTATATAACATTGCTAGTCTAGTTTTATTTTAATTAACGCGCACTTTTTTAGCATGCGAATTTCATTTTCCTCAAATTATGTGAGGGACCGTGGGGAGCACCCCGAAGTCCAAGCATATAGAGCTACTAACATAAATGAAGGAGAATACTTACCTGTATAACGCTCACGAAATACGAAAAAACAGTCAACCTACCGTAACAAAGTGAGGGAGTGAGTCAAATGCTCAGTGAAAAATATACAAACACAATATATAAACAAATGGCAGAAATAAGGCTCTAACATGTTATATTTATGTGCACATGAAGCTACCTTGTATACATATATAAACATACACATACGTATACTTAATACATGAAATAATTTACTTTCGAAAACTTTATTTATCCAAATTAATTCACCTTAATCTTGTAAAAGACTTCCTTTCTATCATTTTGACACTCATCCATTTATTTGACACACACGATTAAATACTTGAAATGACTTCACTTGAATTAACCGAAAATCATTTCTTTACCAAAATTACCCTTTTCAATTTAACCAATCCGCATTAGTATTTTCATTAAAATTCACCCTTTCAACATACGCAATCACCAAGTTAGAAAAAACTTAATCTTTGAAAACCTTTTACAACACATTCTTGTGTTAATTATGGGTTGAACCACTAACATTGCTTAATCACCCACTTACTTCACACTTACTTTACCCACTTACTTTATCTTTTTCCTTACCTTATGGACATTAATCAACTTCACACTTACTTGTCCATTTTAACTTTTACCGGAACATTTATTAATTCATTCAAGTTAGGTTGTCTTAACACGTTTTCACCACACAACCCATTTCTCGATATGTTCCTTATTCCTTTATCTTTTTCTCGAAATCGTCCAATAATCGCATACTTTAATAGGCTCCACACCGCCGACAATGCTCACCATATACTCTGGCCAGTTATTTTGGGTCTTTCATCCCAAGAATCCGGGCCCTCCTTAATTATCCATGTATCATCCGAGTTCTTTTTTAATGTGTTTTAATATTTGATAAATGTGCACATTATTCCGCCTTTCCTTTCTACCCAATCGAAGCCAAAACCTCGGGTTACACCTAATTTGTGTTACACCTTTAAATTATCATTTCATGTCCTTTACACTTTAACTTTGATTTTACTCCAAAATCATATTCATTAGGACTATCATGTGTAACACCCTTTTCCAACATTTTTATTTCATAAAAATATTCCATTTTATGTAAAATTACCATTTTACCTATTTGTTTCCAAAATAATCCTTTACTCCATTTTCACAAGTGTTAATATTTTATAACATCATTAAGTTACACACGCCAACTTTCCAATATTTAAACATTAACACTTATTGAACACCTTTACTAACCATCTTTACACATTAGGCAATTCTTTACTTTCCTTATTCAAGAAATGTAATTAGAGTTAAGGAGTACTTTTATAAGAAAATACCATTTTCTTTTATTATCACATGTAGTCGTGCAACTTTGTACTTATTACACTTTAATTCCTATTTCACATACCTTGAAGACAAGAATTTCTACTTTCCTTATTCCATGTTGAAACCCAACAAAATCTTCATTAAACATGTTTATACATTTATTGTCAAAATATTATAAGTTTATATGCATGAGAAGATGAATTTTAAATCCTAAAATCCTATAAACGGGTTAAACATACATTTCATTTTAGAAATTCCTAATACTTGCAAAAATTATACTTTCATGGCCTAAAAGACATTTTTATTTCTTCAATCTCAATAAATGTCCATTTTTTATTATATAAAAGCTTCATTTTTGCAAGAAACTTGTGAACTTTATTTCACAAACATTATATAAAGATCAACATCACTTTACAAATATTTTATTTCATAAAATGTCTAACATCAAATTTCTAGAAAATACAACATTTTCATAAAATATAAATTTTAATATTTTAAAACTTTGAAATATTTATTCATTCTTTATTTCCAACAAAATAACATTGTACAAACATTTTTAGTCCAAAAAAAATGTTTAATACTAATCTACTAGAACCCATTATTTATTCATGTGCATCCTACTCATGCAATCTAAGAACAAGACTACCAATAATGCAAATAGAGTCTTAAACACTAAGAATATATTTTCTCTCCTCTAATGGAGCTCCAAAAAAGGTAGTCAGAAGATGGAAACCTCCCACATTCCAAGGTGGCCTCAAGGGGGTTGCCCCACTCCCAAAATCATGCTCCACCAAGTTTTCAAGCAAGAACTCCCTTTGGACTCCAGAAATCTTCCATTTCCATCTTAAAAAACCACCTATAATAACTCCATAAATTTGTTTCTCTCCTCATACATGGTGAAAATGGTTATACATGGTTCAAATATGGTGGAATATATAGAAAATGTGAGGTTATAATGTGGAGGGGTGGTGGTAGCATGGTGGTTTGTGGTGGTCGAGAGAGTAAAGAGGCTAAAATGGTGGAGGAATAATACCCTCCCACTCTCTCTCTTCTTCCAAATCTAATAACCCCAAATGAGCTCAAACCACCCATTAAAAGGCCCTTCAAAGCCTGAAATTTTCATTTTTCTCAACTTGGTCTAGTCTGAGCTCAATAACTCACAAAATCAAGGGCCAAAATTATGACAACACATAAGGCCAACCAGATCTAAACATCTTCGAGGCACATTGTTCGAACGACATGAGCCTCGTCCGAACGGCATGTCTTTCTCGTTAGATTTTTAGCTTTGCGCGACCTAGGACTGTAATGCAATGAGATCTCGCTCAAAGGTTGTTTGAACACCTGCTTATCGCTATATGGATCTCGCTTCTAACGACCCCCATTAGTCATTCGAATGACTCCCTTTTTTCTATTATTTTATTTCCTTCAATTTTGACCCAGAATTTTCTAATAATTCTCCTCAATCTTCACTCCATTAAAATTTATACAAAATTTAATTGAATTATTAGGACAGGGTATTACAAACTTCCCTCCTTGGAGAATTTTGTCCACAAAATTTTTGATTCGACAATCATTAAACTTACGGAGTTCATCAACTTCTATTCTAAGCCGTAAAAATGCTCCAAGACGAAGTCCACAAAATTCTCAATACTAAGGTCACCCTACATGCCGCCACATGGGGTTTATCACCAAATAATCAATATGTGACATGCTCTAATGCTCTCCATCTCGCTAATCGTGAACGTCTCGTAATCGACTCCGATGAGAGTGCACTACGGTTTAATGGCTCAAACTTATATAACTAAATGTCAACTTAACCAGTTTTAAACCTTAGTTAATGAAACTATGTGATTGAGAGCAGTAAATCGTATAAGCATGCAACCAAACAATCAAGAAGACGAATTTCAGGAAAAAGTCCCGCAGGGCAAACCCTTTTCTTATTTCACTATTACATTCAAATCGAAACTTATATGTACATAGAGAAATACAGATATCATTTGAAAAACAAATGTCCCACAGGCGTCCCTTCGCCTTTCCTCAACAATAGTTCCCATAAGAACTACATGTCCAGTAGTGGAGATGCCTTCTCCACAAGCGAAACACCAAGAATGGAATATGTGTTTATGAGGGTTTCAAAGTGATTCATAGAATATTAATTGGGAGATTGTGTGAATTAAAAGAGGTTTTAAGGATTTTAAAAGAAGACTTTTTGGGAAGCAGTTCTATAGAAAGTTAGGTTTGAAAAGTCTTGCAAAATACCTACAGCGACAGGTTTTTATAGGCAAACATGAAAATCGAGGTGGAAGAAAGTCGTTGGAACGAGTTCATCAGGTCATTCGAGCTAGAAGAGGACATCTAATGGCCCATCAAACGACCTTTAAAAACTAAAACACTATGCCTTCGTTTGAACTATATTAGAAGTAGTCCATCGGAAGACATATCAAACGACATAGGTGTAATACCTCGCACTTTTTTGGATAATTAAACTACTTAAATGGGTGTAGTTTTCATAATTTAGGAGTTTCTATGAATAATAATTTTTGGAGTTCACGAGAGTTAGATGATTTTTGAGGTGTGATACATTGACTTTTGGGAGTAAGTAAACGAGCTAGACTAATTTAATTACATGTCGTAGCTGGATAAAGCGATAAGGAATAATATTTTAAATTGGTAAACCCGTATTATGATGTGTTGGGTTTAATTAGTGATTTGTAGTTAAGTAACTCGGATGGAGATTTCGAGTGTGCGGTTGGTTTTGGAATGGCCGAGATAGTAAGAGTAGAGTATCCGGGAGTAGTGTTTAAGTTCTGGGGACTTTTGGACTAACAGGGACTCGCAATTGAGTAAACGAGTCATTTTTTGGTTTATAAGGGATAAACCCTTATTCTCTCCTATAAAAGGAATGAGAGAGGGAAAGAAAGAAAGAAAAGAGATAAAAGAAAGAGGGGAAGAAAGGAAGAGAGAAGAGGAAGAAAAAGGAGATTCCGGCCAAACTCTGCGGGATTCGACTCGAGGTCGTCGGATTTTATCCACAAGGAAAGTGTTTAGTTTATTATTTCTTTTAAAGAATAAATATAATATTATAGTTGGTAGTGATAAACTATAAAGATTTTTGGGTTGGATTTTCATGAATCAAAACGGGTTTTTCGGAAGATTAACGAATAAACCCTGAAAATATCAAATTCGAGAAACTCATAAATTAATTGTTGGATATGGTTCTAGGATGATTAGAACCCTTTTTATGTATGTATATATTGTTGATTGATATTGGAGTATGATATTAGAGGAGATAAAAGCTTGGGGGAAGCTTTAATGACCGAAATAGAGCTCGGAGAAGAAGCTGCCCTGTTCGGTCTATCGATCGACCCTACATAATTTTTGGCAGTTTCGGCTACTGTTGTTTAGATGGGATAAACTACCAAATTTATGGTTTTTAGATTATTTATTTGAGGAAATAAATATCCAATTAGTGGAAATTATTCCTAGCCATTTAAGGGAGTTTAGTGGGGTTAGGAAAGTGTGAAAAATGGTGTGTCGCTAAAGGTATATTTTCGAGGAAAAATAAATAAATTGAGAAATTATATATTTGGGGTTCCTAAATGTAGTATAAGGACCTCTAAATTATTATTGGAGTGAGGTGTATACCTTGGGTTAGTTAAAGGCAAAATCCAAGGGCCTACTAAGGTTTCCGGGACGAGTAACACTCGAGGTAATATTTCGGCGGGCGATTATATACATAATATGCGTGTCGAAAAATATTTATGTTCCGCCTATATGTTTGGAGTAAATCCTAGGATGTGAGTAGGATGGAAATTGAGGATAGGAGCTAGAGATACATGAGCGGCTGTCTGGTGTCGGTTGACGACTAGGATTATAGGTAACACGATACCTATAGGATTAAAATAAGTTGAGAGTATACTTATTAAATTATTACGAATTGGGATATTCAGAGAGTATATAAATCCTTAAAAGTGATTAAGGAAAGAGTTATATTTATTTAAGAGAATAATTATGGGATTAGTATTTTAAGTATGTGAATACTTAAATATTATTACGAATGGAAACATTCGGGGTTATTGGCTATCGCTATGAGATTGGCAATAATAGCCATATATACATTTGAGGAGAGATATAGATTACATATACGATATGATTACAGTATATATAATATGATACGAATATATATATATATATATATATATATATATATATATATTATGAGAGGGGGGTGTTTTACTGTTTCAAAAAATTAACGGTTAGGATCGAATTTTTTGGATCGATTTAAGGATTCCAGATTGTGCCATGTGAGATTGTATCATTGTGACATGGCACTTTGGTAAGTTTCATAAGTTGATAAGGTAATTAAGGGTTCCGATTGAATCAGATTTTGAGATCTAAGGGTTCTAAAGAGAATGGCACAATAGTAATTGAAGTCCATTAATAAGGCACTTTCTAAACTAACCCATGTGGGGCACAAATTTCAATCAGCCTTGGGCGGCACAAATTTCTCTCTCTCTCTTACTTTAATTTGAAAAAAAAATCAACTTTTTATCTTCTCTACCCTTCACGACTAAACTGAACCACTTTTTCCTCTCATTTTCCCTTTTCATCTTTCAAGACCAACATCCTCTTCTTCTCTCCTCAACCCCAACCCCAAACCGACCATTAATACCCTGACCATATTTGCTCATCCGCCCCACACGGCATCGTTTGCGACCCCTACCTCCACTATTGCAGAGCTCAGTTTTGGCTACATTTTTTACTTCTCTCCAACGTAACCCTACCTCCACCATTACACCTCTCTCTCCTCTTCATCTTTTCTACCGAGAATCCATGGCGCCTTCAGCATTATAAGGAGACTGAGCAAACAACATTTGGGCATACGCTGATTTTGCAATAAAAGTTTACTTCGATGCTTTGTTCTGCTTCTCATCTTCTTCATCAAAGGTTTGAAGAATCTTTTTTTTTAGTCTTGGTTTTAGATCTAAGCGAGAAAACAAATAGAGTCAAAGGTAGATATGGGATCGAGGCCATTAATGGAAAACTACTGACCACACTGATTTGGGAACTATCGATCTCTCAAACTGGATACAAACAAAGGTATGGTTTTTATTCATTATTTTTATATATTCGATCTGTGTATATGTGAGTAGCTCAGCATCTTGATTTTTTTGCAACCCACATCATAAACCTACCCATAGTGATCTACTCACACACTCCACTCCGCCCATTTAAAATTAAGATTTTGGTTTTGCACTATCTTTCTAAGCGTAGGTAGATTTCGGGATTTTCATCGCTGTTATTTTATTGTAAAGAATTTTTGAATATTTTATTATTTTTAGATGTGGATTTTCTTGGTTGATGAAACTGGAGGTAAATCATTACGCTTTCATCAGTTGAAGCCATAAAAAAGCTTTGTTGTTGGTTTAAACTTTGTTAATGTGAACAAAATTAGTCCTAAAATATGGGTTCATCGTTCAGTTTTGTAAAGACATGCGTGTAGGTAAGCATAAGTCTTTAAAAATTTATGGGAAAGTCTTAAATTAAAAATTTATATGTGTAGGTCATCAGTTTCTGTTTTTGCCTCTTTTTATGTGGTCTATTGTCACTTTATTTTTCTATTTTTGTTTGTCATTCTGCCGCCTTTTCTTTTTCTCCATCTGTTGTAAAGGAAATACACCATATAATATTAAATAGAAGTAAAAAAAAATTATATAATAGGTATATTTATTTTTTGTTACTAAACATATTTTCTGTTACTAAATCAAGCCTGTTTTATGTTATGTTTATGTTTTTGGTATTTATGTTATGTTTTTGGTATTATTTTAGTGTTTAAAAATTTATAACACAACAATTCCACTCCTAGCTATGAATTAAAAAGAAAAGTTAGAAATGATTACCTCTCTCCCTCTCTCAGATTATGTTATGTTTTTTGTACTTTTTTAATTGACTTTTTGTGGAGTTCTTGCAAAATTTTGATTTTTTGTTGTTGTTATTTCCATTGATTTGTTTAACTTTGCTAACTTTTTTAATCTATTTTGTGTTTTTACTTTTTACTATGTGGAGGATTTATCTCCATAATATTGTTCTTTGCATTTTACTCTTTAATACAGCTAAGAAATTACATCTCACAGTTGTAAATAGAGGTAAGAAATTGCATCTGACAGTTGTAATTTCTTGAGCCCATACTCACGGTCTAATCTCTAACTCTGCCTCGAGCCCAGAGTTGTACCCTTCCCTGCTCATAAGTTACATCTGTGTTCTCTCTCATCACGCTATCTCTCACACCCTCATATTAAAAATCAACTATACATACATCATCTTTTAGTTCTTTATTATAATTGTTTTTTGTTTTTGCGGCTCTTTGTTGGAAATTATCTTTATTTCTATTGCAGTCACAGGTAAACGCTTTAGATATTGGGCCTGAAGTAATGGCTTGGATTTTCTCCAGGCCACAATGGTTAGGTTTTTGGATTATTGTTTGTGTTGATGGTTATTATATTGTTGGTTCTATTGGTTGTAATATCCCACTGATTTCTTTTAGTTAAAGAGATTCATTTGATTATGTATAATATGTTCTTTGGCCTATAATAGCCCACTAATGGGTTATTTAGTCCTTATTAATTATATTGTTGCATTTATTTATACCTCTCCATTGTAATAATATTAATAATATAAAGGCTTACATGGTTCCTCTTTGTTGGTGGAAACATAACAGTTTGATTGCATCAAAGATTTATTTACCTATAGCTTTTAAGTTTTATTAAATCATCTCTTTTTTTGTTGAAAAACATGATTGTGTCGAAGACTTTTTTTAAAAAATTAGTTAACATTTTTTTTTATATTTGGCTTCTTGAACGAAGTACTAATTTTTTATTTTTCCATTTAGTTTTCCTTCATCATTAGTGTAATTGTGTTGTAGATACGGTTATGAAAATAATGGTATATTCAGGTAATTTTTATATTAAGAACATTCATATTTTCTTCTTTTTTAAATTAGTGATTAATTTATTGTTCTCCCTTTTCAGGTTGGGTTCCTTGAAAGTATGATGTTTGATTTATGTTTGTGATGGCTAAAACCAATGATCAATTTCTAATTATAAATTTAACGCACATGAGTCTTAATTCAATGGTGTTCTTATTTACAGTTTAAAATGTCACTTATTTTTAAATTTCAGTCTAAAATTTTATTTGTTTTTATAATCTATAGTTTAAAATGTTAATATTTATAAATTTCTGTTTAAAATATTTAATATTTTAAAATTTTTAGTTTAAAATATTACTTATTTACAGAAATTTTAAGGTAAATATTATTTGTTTTATATTTTCAGATTAAGATGTTATTCTTAAAATTTTTAGTTTAAAATATTGATCAACTTGCACATTTCTGTTCAATATGTTATTTTTGCATCTTTTTTGTAATTATAGAACTGAAATGCAAGAATAGCTAATGCAATGGTGACACGACTCGGGAGCCCAAATGTGACACATTGGGTGATATGGTTTTATTAATTTTGACGGAGTATTTGATTCTTATCATTTGACTGAGTATAAAAAAATTATTTTTTTATATTGTATATGGTTTATTTGAGAGAATAAATCAACATAATTTAACAAGAGGTCAACGTCAGTCCAAGGTATGTAAAATAATAAAGTGTATAATTGAAACTGCCGAACTATTGTTTCACGGCAATCAAAAGAAAATTACAAGGACGAAAACAGAAAATAAGGAACTATACAACATTAAGTTAGTACTACTGCTCAAGGCAGTTAATAGCCCATAAAGGAAAAAACCCATTGATAGTCGTAATTGTAAAAGTGATGGTACAGGTGTATAGCCATTTGGTCATAATCGTAAAAGTGAACATGTCATCTTAAACTAAACATGTCATCTAATATTGTACGCCTAAGGCTAATGGGCAGTCAAATCAATTTTTAATTTGGCGGCTAAAAGTTAGGGAAAATTGTGTGGCCAAAAATTCCTAACATTGCAGAGATATAATGTGTAGGTTAACACTACAAAATGATTAAGGCTTAGATTCGTGATGTAAAAATAGTGATCTACAGTCAATAAAACATACAAGTAAACGTAACCAATTAAAAACTATGTTTGAATCACTTTTTTAAATTTTGAAAAATTATTTTTAATTTAGATTAAAATTTTAAAATATAATTTTATCAATTTCAAATTATTATGAATTTAAAAAAAATGCGATATTATTAAGTTGATTAATTAATTTTAATTCAATTATAATCATGGCAAATACAAATATGAAAAAAAAATTAATTTTTGTGTGTATGTGATGTGCGTGCATTACACTTTTTTCGTTGTACCTTTATGATTTGTTCGGCATCTCAATCGCATCAATTATTATTCTAGGACAGATTTGTCATCAAATATTCGAGTGTAGCGCAACAAAAAAAAAAGTTGTCAAAATAATCCAAATAGTTCAACACTAGATAGTCGACTCAAACATATATAGGAGTCTTTTATTCGAGTCTTCAATTATAGCTTCACACTTTTCTTTGCTTTCAATTTCAGAAATCTCAAGATGTTGTGTCGATAAATATTGATTGAGTATTGTTGAATTGATTTCTATCCCTTAAGCAGGGTAAATAGTTCAATAAACAATGCATATTATGTCCATTTTTTTAAATGACATTTTTGTTTATTTGACGCAATTTGTGATATTGGTTGATGAATATTATATATTTCATGTTATATGTGAAATTATTTAACAAATTTAGACTATTTGAATGTAGTTAGTATATTTGTTATTTGTTAAGCAGGGTGGAGAGTCTTATAAATAATGAAGATTATGGCCATTTAAAAAAAATTACACTTTGTTTTGTTGGAATGAAATTTTGTCGTTTTGCAATTATGTACTTTTGAAATTTTTGTCGTTTTACGATTACGTACTTTGATTTTTTTTGCCGTGCCTTCAGGCACGGGCATTTCACTAGTATATATATATATGTGTGTGTGTGTGTGTGTGTATGATTGGTATATTTGTATCTTAGAGGCTGATTCCACGGGATTTCCTTTAGCGTACGGTTGGGACAACCAGATTATATATTTTCTCTAGTGCGATCCGGGGAGGTTGTACGATGTGGGTGAATCTCTTGGCTTGAGGAGAAGGGAGAGTATATACCCAGGTCATCTCGTCCCGCGTTCGAGTGCGACGTGTGTACTCCACTTACAGATGGAATAAGACCGCCTCCACCGTTGTATATTTTTACCATGACCATGAGTGTGTCTTGCTTGGTACCATGGTTGAGTGAGTAAACCCGAATAGGGATAGGCACTATGAGACTGCATCCTCGAGTTATATCGTAGTGGGATAGTTATTATACTTGTTGTGTATAGTATATTGCCTATATATGAGGGCAAGATATCATATATCTTTAACTAGTGTAAAGAGTAAAATGAATAAGGATTTATTTTCATTCCGGGAGATTTTATCCGGACATAAATTGTGATTTGTATATTAAAGTGAGAATTATATATATATATATATATATATATATATATATATATATATATATATATATATATATATATATATATATATATATGAGTGCTTATATACGTTATGTGCTTAGGGTCTAATGGATTTCTACAATCAACATTTCCAGGTAGTAGTGTATGAGGGGGGGGGGGTTACTTGTTTGGATTTTGCTTCGCGAGATGCCCCACGCATGAACGTAGCACAGTGTTGGAAATAGAGAGAAGTTTAGCTCTTAGTACTCGAGTTATGAGGTTTTAAAGGTGGGTGATATCGTTTAGTTAGGCAGGGTAGCTTAACTAGGTTGTCAATAAGGTATGCGATAGGAGTGAACTATTAGAAGAGGGGTATCTCATGGGAGAGCGATACCAATTTAAATATGAGATAAATTGGTACTGTGGATGCATGCATGTTTTTTTTAGACGCTTCCATTCTTGAGATCTAGATAGGAGGTATTGTAGAAACATTCGGGCCGATAGCCCAATTGTATTTATTTATTCTTTTACCGCCTTTTAGTGCGGCATTCGATTTGGTTGTATTATGTTAAACAGAGTGTTCGATTATTTGATTTCATTTCAGTTTCATATATAAACTGTGTGGATGTTTTATTTGAATGGTCTGATTAAAAAGATTAGTTAAATAAAATTTCGACGTCAGCCTAATAGGTTATTAGTAATTAAATTTATTTTCGACAGTGATGTTAAGAATGAACCATAGGAGACTCCTATTTTAATTTGGTACAGGATTGATCGCCCAGTATTTTATTAGGCGGGGTGTCACAGATGGTATCAGAGTATCAGGTTCTAGTGTCCGTAAGAATCTGTGCAGACGTATTATGCTTTCAGCATTGCTTTCAATTTGATATAGAGCCTTATGATCAGGATTGTTGATTCCTTCTATGATATTTCGTTCTCCTACCATTATATAAGATTATAGTAAATCTTTTGCCCGCTCGTTCGAGATTCGTGTGTTGATCAAGGAAGGGCGACTAAGGAAGGCTGTGGCGAGGGTAGCAGGAGGCGGGGCTTAGTTGGAGTTGTTAGCTATAAGTTGAAGTCGGAGACGAGGGCCACAATCGAGGTCACTCCCCTTCATGGCATTGTGCAGGATTGCTACAATGATTACTAAAGTATAATAGTTATGTTTATTTATGTACCGCTATAGTAGAAAAGTGGTGCTAAATTTGAATTTCTTCGTGAATTTAAGTTGGGGAAAAAGGTTCTAAAGGTATTTGATAAGGACCATACATTGAAGTTTGGGTCATACGGAGTTAGTGTAACGTGACTCAATGGAAGTAGAAGGCTCGGGAGCTTTGGCTTAGAGCAGGGTATGGAAATACCCCTATGTGAAAATTAGAGGAAAATTTTTCACTCGTGGGAGCAATATTGAAATGATGGGAACGGTGGTCACCATGTTCGAGGGAGTAGGATGTTTTGCTCATAGAGGTATCTTACAGATGGTTTTAACCGTTAGTTCCATTGCTTTGTCAGAAATGGAAGGAATCCAATTTTTGGGATATTCACATAAGGATCGGTTAGAGGCCGACGGTGAATAAAGTGTGACATGATTAAGTGAACCTTGTATCGAAGTAGGGTAGGTGCAACGAGGAGAGATTCCTTGAGTGGAATGATAGGCTCACTCGTAAGTGTTGCTGATGTTTAGAGAGATTTTACTCGGACTTCTTATATATGTGAGGGAAATGTCGTACCTCTTATACAGGGAATGCTAATTGCTTCCATGAGAGTGGGGCTGGAGAAGTTAAAGAATTAAGTCCAAGGGTAAAGACTGAGAATCTGTGTTTGTGGAACCCCATTGGTGGACATAACCCCGGGAAATTCATTAAAACAGGGTTGTTAAGGCCGGTAGTGGAGTTTCCTTTCGACGAAGAAGTTAAGGGGACTATGAAGGCGATTGTCAGGATCGGGGCTATAGAGTCTGAGATACTGATAATCTTAACATGGTCAGGGTGGCCAAAAATGGGGAATATTGAATTGTGGAGTGTACAACCACACGCTTTAATCTTGCCCGGCAGGAGTTAAAGGACAAAATTAGGGTGCCTAGATAAGGCATTTATTAGAGTAGTTCTTGGTTCCGCTAGACAAGTGCACCATGTTCGGGAACCAATTGGAATGTCCAGGGTGATTGGCAAGAATGTAGTTGTGAGTTTCACCTCGTCGAAGGAGGTATATTTCGTGTGACAAGATTGAGTCACATTATTTTAATTGCCCTAGATTCGTGTGTGTAATTCGAGCTTTGTGGCGGTATCGATAATATTATATAATGTATGTCTATATGTTTTTTCGCGGTAGCGGGGCTCAATTTTCTTCATTCGTTATGAAAATGAGTGTTGGCATTTCGAGCTTATATTTGGTTTCCATTGCTCGTTTTGTATATATTATACGAGTATGGTACTATTATAAGAGTAATGTTATTGTATTATCGAAGCGATAGAAGGCTAATGATTGCGAGACTATCATATCCGTGGTTCTAGGGTGGAACGGGTTGTTGTTGCGATATCTCATCTGGATATAGAATGAGCTCACCTTTATTATACGTTTAGATGGAACTTCGGTGAGTATATGTTTCATTATCATAATTCGAGTGCGTGGCGACCTTATAGATATGGTTATCCAGGATTTATTGTTAAGCTGTGAGTTTAAGCTCATTGTTGTTTGTGCAAAGTACTTAGTGCTAATACAAGAGCTTGGTGGTGTGGGTCCTGGAAAGAAGTAGGAGTTCTGACCACATTTTATTGGTAGATGGGATGGGATTTTCCCAGTGGCATGTTTGAATCTAACGGACCTCCAAGATCGATAAAGTTAAGCAGTAGTGTATATGAGGGGTTCCTTATTTTGATTTCACTTACGAGACGCTCCACGCATGAACCTTAACGACGTCGGGAGTGGAGAGATGTTACGAGATGCAAGGATGTTGGCATTGACGATAAGTCACCTAGTGTGGAAAAAAAACTATAGACTGAGAGCCGCGTGATGATTGCATGCTTATGGAGATGGAAGTGCTATGGAAAATCACTGAAATGGTTCTCTCACCGTAAGTATGTGGGTGAGGTAAGGTAAAGGAAATTGATTTAAGTTTTGTAGCCAAGCTTTGATGAAAAAGAAAATTTTGGAGGTATTATGTTTTGGGTACGAAGTTCATAACATCTGTGTAGATCATAGGAACCCCGATTAGTTAGACTTTCCATTTCGCCAAGATGGAAGGACATAGTGGTAGAAGTACGTTGGTAGGTTAGCGAGGTAGGATTTAGAACGTCCCGTTGGTCTGCCTTAGACCGTTATATCTCGATGACCGACGATGCGAGGAAGTAGTGTAACAGGAGGGTTCCTTATCTGGATTTCGTTTTGTTAGACGTTCCACGCATGAAACCGAGCAAATGTCGAAAATTGAGAGAGGTCTTGGGCACTAGGGACATAGTTAGTATAGTAATCATTTTACGTGTGTAGGAAACACGTCGATCGTAGGGTTATTGGGAAATAAGGCCAGAAGGACTAGTGGCGCCGATATAAGGGGATTGTAGTGAGTTAACCACAAGAAGATTCGTGGCTTAACTTTAAGAAGGATTGGATTTCCATGTATAGGAAGAATTGAGTTTTAAATTTTTTGAGTTAGGAAAAACCCAAGTGTTAGTACCAGGCCGAGGAAATGAGGCCCATTATTTAGATAGTGCTATGTCCATGACGTTTGCAGTAACAGTGCTGATAATCACGGATTAAAAAGGGTGTATGGGCACCTTGGTAAGTTGATTTCATATACCGCCCGAAATAGAAGGTACGTAGTATACAAAGCTAAAGATTTACTATGAGGTAGTTATAAATGGATTTGGAATGGCTTGGATGGAATGTCACAGGAGGCACACGATAATCCAATTATATAGGTGTAACAAGAGTTTGCACACCTAAGATAAGCGATGAGACTGACGGAAGTAGGTGAGCGTTAAGGTAACTTCCTTTTGGAAGGAGTTAAATGAGTGGACGCCCGGAGTAGTGAATCTCCAATAGGATCAATAAGTTAGAGCGGAGGTTATAGGCTAATTTTCTTTAGATGCGATTATAGAAACACTAGGTGCGATGTGATGTGAGAGTCGACCTTACGACCGAGGTAGTGTCGTAGCATATAAAGATATAGATAAGCTTATGGTTAAGCTATGACCTTAGAGTATAAGCCTTAAGATAGGTGGGTACCGAGAAAGAGTATATGGTAGGGTACCATTAGGTTAGTACTATTTGACTTTTGTGCACTAGGATGTAGTATGACTAGCGACTCCATGTGGGTAGTACTGGTCGTATCTGAATTTCGGGGATAAAATTCCATTGTAGGGGGGGGGGGGAGAATGTAATACCCCGCACTTTTATGGATAATTAAATTACTTAAATGGGTGTAATTTGGAGAATTTAGGAGTTTCTCTGAATAATAATTTTTGGAGTTTACGAGGGTTAGATGATTTTTGAGGTGTGCTACATTACTTTTGGGAGTAAGTAAATGAGTTAGAACATTTTAATTACATGTCGCAGCTAGATAAAGCGACAAGGTGGTCGGTGGTCACAAAGCTAACTGGTGGTCGGTGGTCACAAAGCTCAAGGACACGACCTTCTCCTCTACTAGGTCTTGGATAAAATGCTCACATATCCTAATGTGCTTCGTGCGCGAATGCTGGAGGGGATTTTAGGATATATGAATTACGTTTGTGTTATCACTGGAAATAGTTATGGTGCCCTGTGAAATCCCATAATCCTCCAACATTTTATTCATCCACAAGAGTTGCGTGCAATAACTTCCATTAGGAATGTACTCAGCCTCCGCCGTGGACAAAGAGATGAAGTGCTGCATCTTGCTCAACCAAGAGACACGAGCACTCCCAATATAAAAATACCCATCTGAAGTGCTCCTATATCCATCTACATCCCCGATCCAATTGACATCCGAATAGGCGGATAAAAGATCATCGATATCAAAGGAATACCAAATGCCATATGAGAGAGTCCCACTCACGTATTTGATAATACGCTTAAGATCATGTAAGTGTGACTCTTTCGGGGACCCATAATATCGCGTACATAATCCAAAACTAAAGTCTATATGTGTTGGCACGACTAGCAGTCAAGTAGATAAGATTACCTATCATACTGCGATACAAGTTTTTCTCTACGTCCTTTTTTGAAGTGTCCTTACTAAGATTTATCTAGGTACTCATAGGGGTGCGTGAGTGCTTAACGGATTATAACCCAAACTTCTTCACGAGGCCTCTTGCCTATTTGGATTGGAAGATGAATATTCCATCCTCTAGCTGATGAACCTGAAGACCAAGGAAGAATGTAAGCTCACCAGCCATGCTCATCTTAAAATTACTCTTCATCTCCTCCTCAAAGCCGTGGCATGGCGGGAGTACGTGAATCCAAAGACTATGTCATCCACATAGACTAGGGTAACCAAAATAGCACATTTTCCTTTCCTAATAAAAAACATCTTATCTAATCCCCCTCTCTTGAAGCCATGGGCTAAGAGATAGGAAGTAAGTCTCTCGTACTAAGAACAAGGTGCTTGCTTCAAACCATAAAAGGATTTTCTTAAATAATAGATGTGTCCCGAGTGCTTAGGGTCTTCAAACCCTTTTAGTTGTTCCACATAAACCTCCTCCCGTAGAATGTCAGTTAGAAAGGCACTCTTGACATCCATCTAATATAACTTAAAGCGCAGATGACATGCGATGGAGAGTAGCAAGCGTATGGACTTAAGCCTCACAACAGGAGAAATTGTTTCCTTAAAGTCTACACCCTCAATTTGTGTGTAGCCCTAAGAGACCAACCTAGCCTTATTACGGATAACGGTACCATTCTCGTCCCTCTTATTCTTAAAAATTCACTTAATACCAATCACATTTGTCTCACTAAGTCAGGGACAAGTTCCCTGACATCATTCTTTCGAAACTGAAGCAACTCTTCCTGCATAGAAGATATCCAATGTTCATCTTGTAGTGCTTCTTTGATGTTCTTGGGCTTGAATTTAGACGTGTAGTACCGAAAACTAACCACATTCTCAAATTGAGTGCGAGTCTTAATACCTAAAGTAGGATATCCTAGAATGGCAGAAGTTTATGATTCTTATGATCCCAAGTAGACGTGTCCCCTAAATCAGGAGTAGAGTAGGGTCCACTCTAGGTGTGTGGAATAATAGGATCATCACAAAGGGGTGCATCATCCTCACAAAAAGGAATAGGATAACAAATGCCAGCGGCTCGTCATCTTTAACAGTGACGTTTACTGATTCCATAACCTTTGAGTTAGTTATATTAAAACCCGATAAGCTCTACTCATCGATGATATGCTAACAGAAATCCCTCATCGCTATGGGAGTCGAACTTTCCTAATTTCTCTCTATCCCTTAGGATGTAGTATTTACTCCCAGACACAAAAATACAAAAGGTTGTGTTTCTTCCCTCTCCACAACTCATATGGCGTATGAAGTGTGTGTGGATGAAGATATACCCTATTCACCGTGTGGCATGCGGTAGACACCACCTCTGCCCAAAACCTCTTAGTCACTCTACGATCGAGAAATATGGATCTAGCCATCTCTTGTATCATCCAATTCTTCCTCTCAAGAGTTTTCATGGCCAAAAATTCATGTTTAATTCCAAGGCTATCAAAGTAACTATCCACTTTTGCTTCTTTAAATTATATGTCATTGTCACTATGCATTTTATTAATGGTGACACCGTGTTGATTTTGCAGGACATGACACTTTGTCATAAGAAGGTCTACATCATTGGATTTCTCTCTCAGAAAACTAACTATCGAATATCGAGAGAAATTATCTACCATCACGAGGATGTACCTCTTACCACCCAAATTCTCAGTGAGAGTAGGACTCGTAATATTAATATGTATCAACTCAAGAACACGTGAAATGGTAATGGAATTCAACTCCCGATGGGGACTCTAGACTTGTTTTCCTCGCTGACAAGGACCACAAATCGTGAAATTTGGATTTCCAAGCAACGTACTAGGTCTTTCTTTGCTAAATGCTCTAAATTTTTAAAATTAATGAGATTTATACGTTGATGTCACAAATCCATAGAAGAGATCGTGACGTTGTTGCACACAAATAAGGACTTGGGCACAGTCCCATAACAATTATCTTCTGTCCTCACCCCTTGCAGTAAAAGCTTTCCAGCATGATAAAAAAATTACATTCATTCCGATTAAACTTTATAGAAAAGTCCGTGTCGCACTGCTGGATAATGCTAATATGGTTTTCTTTCAAACATTTGACATACAAAACATTGTCTACCTTAGGAAATTCGGGTATCTCTACTGTACCTCGTCTTATAATGCTAGATTTACTCCCATCTTCAAAGGTGACTTTACTATCCTTATGATCCTCAAGGATGGTAAAAAATGAGACATCACCAGCCATATGCCTGGAGAAACCATTATAAAAATACCACTGGGAGGTATTATGAACCTTAAGAGCAACATGGACAATAAGTCTTTCTCTTCACGCTTATTCACCCAAGTACTGGTGACCTTTTGTTTACCCTTGTCATTATTGGTTTTAGTTGGGATGTTGGAAGTATCGACTAACGGTAACAACATCCATTGGAAATCTTACATAAAACTATGAGAAGTGATGAATATACACTCAACCTACTCTTGGAGGCTAGAAAAAACACTAAAGTGGTACGACAGAGTATGTATACATCGATTCCGACCCAAACTATAACAAAACTCCCAAAGGTGGTTTTTTTCTTGCGATAGGTGAAGAAATAAACA
Organism: Sambucus nigra; assembly: GCA_949130495.1. Classification (NCBI taxonomy): domain Eukaryota; kingdom Viridiplantae; phylum Streptophyta; class Magnoliopsida; order Dipsacales; family Adoxaceae; genus Sambucus; species Sambucus nigra. Next base: position 313,014,738 of record OX422213.1, read on the forward strand.
GTCTTAGGCCTACCTTGGTTTTCTCTTCTTGGTCAAACTTTTCTTTATAGTTTTGGTTGAGGGCCATAAGGTTTCACAATGAATTTAGGAATCGGTTTCGTTACGATATGTGACATGAAAGCATCGTCAAAACCTATTCCTTGCCTCTCACCCAACTCTAAAGCGGGTCCGACGAACAATTTTCCCATCTTCCCAGATGTATCTCCAATATTTACCTTGACCTCCCGGGCTCTCTCGAGATCTTTTTCGAGTTAGGATACAAGGGCTTCATGTTTTGAGTCTCCACAGATGCAAGGAGATCACTCGTAAGACTAGCCACTTATTGGGTTAAGTCCCCTCTCTCTTTCTGAAAAACTCTCTATCTCTAAAATCTCTCTCTCTCTCTCTCTCTCTCTCTCTCTCTCTCTCTCTCTCTCTCTCTCTCTCTCTCTCTCTCTCAAAGACTCTCTAATGGAGGACTCTCTCTCTAGCGGTTCTCCTAACTCCTTCTCTAGCGCAATGATCCTAGCTGCTAACCCTTTATTTTGCTTTTTCATTTTAAAGGACTCGGTGTATAACTCGGCATACTCACCCTCACTCATGTCATTCTCATTGTCGATGTGTCCCTATGAAGTAGCTTCCTCATTGTCTTGAGGTACACTAGATGTACTCACATGACTAGCCATAAATGTGGTGAAGTTACATTCATGCAGTGATTTTTCTCCTGATTCCACCGAATCAACCTCGCTATCGCCACTAAGGGTGGAATTTAGTGCAACTTTACCTTTACCTTGACTCTTTGATCTAGTTGGAACTCATATGCTGTGTGACCTCTCCCATCATGCTGGTAACACCTCTCTTTTTCTCTCTTTGGGGCGTCCTTTTTATCTTTTTCAAATTTCTTCCAAATTTTATTTTTCTCAAAACTTTTTTTATCTTTAGATGTGCCAGTATTTTTAAGTTTCAGAAATTTCTTAAATGTTTTAGCAAAAAGGACTAAATCTTCTAAATCAAAATTGTACTCAGAATAGAAAGACACCTCCCCTCTCTTTCTAGACACCTCCTCTCCCTTTCTATACGTCTCCTCACTTTTTTGAGATTCGGCCTTAAGTGCAATCCTTTTCTCTTTTGGTTTTATAGTTTTAGGAAACATGTCAATTTCATAAGTTTGAAGGTCTCCTACGAGTTCTTCTAACCTAAGGGAATCTACCATTCCTAAAGAATTAAGCACAGTGACTTTCGGGATAAAACGGGCAGGTAGTGATTTTAAAATCTTTTTGACTCCTCTAGTTTCAGGAATTGTTTCACCAAGATTAAAAAATGAATTAACAACATCCGATAGGCGAGTATAAAATTCATTAAAGCTCTCGGATTCAAGCATGGTTATAGTCTCAAACCGTGTAGTTGAATTTTATAAATTAGATGCCTTATAAGGAATTGTGCCCTCATGTGTAAATTGCAGGATATCCCATGCCTCTATTGACGTGGTGCACATCATATTACATTGGAACTCATCGAGTGTGATGGATCCGAAAATATCACTAAGTCCACATCAATTAAATTTACTCCATTTAAATTCTTCTTTAGTCCATAAATTCTCAGGTTTCTAATTAATATCATTGCCTACAACCATAGTGGGTGGTATCTACCCTCTTTCACATGTAATCCAGACTCATTCATCAATAGCCTTTAAAGTGGATCTCATTCTAGACTTCTAATAATCATAATTGGATCCATCAAATGTTAGCATTTTATTATATAAGTTATCTATTTGAGTTTAGCTTTTTCAAAAATCAATTTTTTAGAAAATTAATATCAAGAAATTTTTTGCGAAAAATCAATTACACGAAAAAGTTGTGTAAATGGCTCTGATACCAATATGAGAGTGAACTACAGTTCAATGGCTCAAACTTATTTAACTAAATGTAAAATTAACTAGTTTTAAACCCTAGTTCATGCAACTATATGATTGAAAGCAGCAAATCATATAAGCACGCAACCAAACAATCAAGAAGACATATTTCAGGAAAAATCTCTGTAAGGAAAACCTTTTCTTATATCACTATTATATGCAAATCTCACTTAAATGTACATAGAGAATACAAACAATGTTTTATAGAAAAATATCCCACATGTGTCAGTTCGTCTTCCTCGACAATTGCTCCCATGAGAACTATAGGTCTAGCAGTGGAGACACCTTCTCCACAGGAGAAATTCCAAGAATGGAATATGTGTTTATGAGGGTTTCAAAGTGATTCACAATATATAATTGGGAGGTTGTGTGAATCAAAAGAGGTTTTTGGCCATTTAAAATAATTTTTGTGCAGCAGTTCTGCAGAAATTTGAGCTTTAAAAGTTTTGCAAAATACCTACAAGAAGAAGGTTTTTATAAGCTAACACAAAAATCGATGTAGTAGAAAGTTGTCAGAATGAGATCATCAAGTCGTTCGAATGAGATGTCTATCTCACTAGAAGCGACCATCTAACGACCCATCAAACGAACTTTAAAAACTAAAACAATACGCCTTCATTTGAACAATATTAGAAGTAGGTCATCAAATGAAATAGGCAGGTCGTTCGAATGACTAATACATGTCGTTCTAACGACTGGAGGATAAAATTATTTTTATTTAAAACCCAACCTCATTTATGTTAAAATAAAACCAAGTAGAGTCAAATACAATTCTCCCTGAAATATTTGCTAGAAACTAAGAACTACAAATAAAGAATATATCATAAGAAACGTGGAGTTGTGGAAAACGATTAAAGTTGAACGTGATGCACGTTGAAGATGAGTGGTTCTTGTTGATGTCGTATGTTGACAAAGATTTGGATTATTAACGTCATTGATGATCGTTAATATGTGATCAATTTAGCTGGATATACCATATCTAACTAATCTAGAATGCTACGGACAAGTCCTAAATTCTAAGGGCTATATCAGAAATAAATCCCTCTCCACTCACTTATTGATCATGTGCAAATAATTTCTAGTACTACCAAGTTAGTACCCACGACGTGTTTGTGCCTCCATGGGCGACCCCTCTCTAGAGGTAAACACTCACCCCACATGAACCATAATACATCTAATCATCATACTCATCACCAAAGTAAATTCCATTATAAGACTGCATATCCTGCATCCCACAAATATTCAGGCTATTCTGACTACACAGCTCCACTGAGCCTTGAAAATAACCACTATGTTAATTTATCACTCTAAGAAGTAATATTATTACCAAGTCATCAGAGTCCGCTCGGATTACACCTTTTGTTGTGTGTACTAATCTAGGTGCCTCACCTTTGAGCACCCGATATAGCCTCGCTCTAATCCACTCACCGTGGCAAAGAATCACTCTTCTAAGTATTACTTGATTTCTAACACTACACAATATCCTCAAGCCATTATTCTGCTCTTAACAACCAGAGTTATTGACTGCCATACCGACCAGTTGAAAAGATCGCTATTCTAAAGAAAGGTCAATACTACGAGCAAATTGTATGGCCAAAAGTACAGCCACCCGTAGACAAAACCTTATGCAATAACAACAATACCCCATATGGGTGCACCCAATTATCAAGTTGCATTGACCATACTCGATCCACCACACTCTACCAGGCCCAAAGGCGTCGTACCATAACATGGCACCAATCCAAGTCACCACATATGTGAGAATACCGATCTCTAATTATCAAAACCGAAAGGGACACCATGAGTCGGAAGAAACGAGCAATTGTCCCAAGAAATTTTACCCATAAACTTCCGACTATGATTTACGAAAGAAAATCTACGCCATATTCTTGAAGTCATGTCACTCATCCCCAGTTCTCACTAAGCACTAATCCTAGTCACATACCCTGGCTTGGGTCACTATCTGTGACAAATCCAATCACAATCATTCATTCTCGTAACATGAAAGAAATATACGAATCGGTAGTCCTCTAGGAAGTCAACGACCGACTTCCTTCCTTTGGAGCAAGGCCCTACCCTTCACATCCTTGGTGTACATGAACCATTTCGAATGGAGGATACCTCACACCCTTGTCAACATTGACCTCTTCCATATACTAGTGACGACGGCACGAACCTATTACACCTAGGTCATTGTTTGCCTTATCATATCGTGATTGAAATCCCAAATCCCCCAAGGCAGTACTTTGTTAAAGTGATACATCCACCTTATTATATCCTTTGACTATACGAGGCTATCACTAAGCTTACTTTAGGCTCTACCTGTGAGACCCCGCCTACAAAAATACAGGGTGGCCAACCCGTGAGCAAAATAAAACGTTGGTCTCATATGGCTCATTCTTAGCGTCACTGTCGAAAACATTTTAAAATTACTAACCACCTAGTAATTTAAATAGACTGGTGCCAAATTTTATCTTTCATTAATTAACAACATGCGAAAAATAAAGAATAATTTAAATAATCACCACAAACTGATAACCAAATCCATCATAAATGAATAATATGAATAAAGATGACCAAATCTACTTTCGATTAAATAATAAAATACAACAGTAACTGAAACAACAACCTAGATACATAAGGTCAAGTAAATATATTAATACTAAATCTGAGGGCCACATGCCCAAATGAGTACTGAAATAAAGATCCTATACTAGGAATAAATAAACGAAGTGTCTATAGAAAAGTCCTTCAACTTCCACATGAGCTATAGCTGTGCATCCCTGGATAGAATCCTCAAACTGGGCACCCCTATGGATGGACACCTAAAAGGTTTTGAAAAAGATTTTGACACGGGTCAGAGCCCAAGTAAAACATTTTGAAAATATTTAGCAATCAAATAAATTGCAATAATTAAATATTCAAGAACACTCTTCATATTTAAGATAGTATCGCACTCCCTCGAGGTATAGTTCACCCCTCATCTAATGTGCACACCTAACACCTACTTGATGACCTTCATACTTAAGATACCCCACCTAACTAGCCGCATTACACATCTTTCTACCGCACTACTCTAACCAGAGTATTCTTACATTACTTATTAAGTTATTTTCTCATTAACTTATTAATCGGTTCAACTATTTTAAATCATATAACGTTCACACTAGTTATATAGGAAACCCCTTTTTAAATCATATAATTTTTACACTAGTTATATAGGAAATTACCTTTTTAAGTCATATAACTTTCACACTAGTTATATAAGAAATATATTCACACTTTAGTATTTATCTCGTATATAATTATCTACTCATATTATATATGTACTAGTATACTACAACATTCACACACATGTGGCATATAATAACCATTCATTCCTGAGTACTAACTCACCGGATGCTTTCTCTAACATGCTATTATGTCCTAGGCATGCTTACTCTAACTCGACCACCTCAAGTCGGACTAGCTCTCACCAAACTTTGGAAAACATATTGCAAACACAGTGGAGGATATCATATTCCCCCCTAAAATGAAACCAAATCATACCCAAAACATCTCACCTCGAAAACTAAATCACGCAATAAAAATAGGAGATATGTCCTGGGGACTATACTCTTCCTGCTCCTCAAACCAGAGGATTAACCCACATCGCACAACCTCCTATGATACCACTAGAGGTGTATGCTTCTCACATGAATATCATTCACACCGATATCTATAATTCATACAAATATATATACTATCACACTAATCGTATATATATATATATATATATATATATATATATATATATATATATATATATATATATATATATAAGTCCGGCTAACCCATGCCTAACACCTGTAGCAGTAGCCCAAAATACCCGAGTCTCTATCCCGACTAATAATTAAATTAATCAACCATTTATTAACGTAGTATCACTAAACTACAATACCCGGAATCATTCACTCAACTCGTAATTTAACCCTTAGAATTTATTTCACCCAATCCTTAATATTGTGACACACCTTGTATCACCCTCCTAATCCTAATTACATCCATCTATAATTGCTAGGAGATAGGCTTCGTATTCTTTTTTTACTAAATAAATAAGCCTAAAACAAATTCCAAAGAAAATTTAACATATATAATTAAATAAGCAAAATTGCCAAAATTCTGGGATCATCGATCGATCGATGAAATCCACCGATCGATCAATCGAGCAGGTGACAACCTTCTTCTCCGACTATAAATTCCACCATTTTTAAACCTCAAAGCTTCGAATCCAAACCAAACTTCAACCAAATAATATCCTATGTTTCTTTCATCCATAAACAAGTTCTAGTCACCAATATATGTCATTAATCATCACTGATTTTCATAAAAACTTCTACGGTTAACCAATTGGGTTTTCTTCTCAAAATTCTTTCAATCTCATATTCAATTCGATTCAAAAATCCAAATTACATAATATCGGTTACTGGATTTCATCTCTACATCAGATCCTAACACCATGTGATAACATCTCTACATTAATTAAACATCAATATCACAACTAAATGTTTAAATCCCCAAAACCCAATTTAACATGTGGCAACCCACCCAAAAATGGGCTTTGATCTACACCCACTATGATATGAATCGAAATAATACGATTTAGATTGAAAGCAAGTTAACTACTTGCCTGATTAGATTCGTAGGGTCTGATTTCACGTTAGAAGATGACGAATCTGACACAACATGCCCAATTCCTTCTTGGATTTAGCTCCCCAAAGCCTATCACTTTCCTCCTCTTCCTTCCTCTCTAATACTAGGGTTTTCCATAATGATGATCTGCTGCCCCAATTTCTTAAAATATGCTAATTAGCTCTAATCCCGAAATTAAACCTATGGGCCAAGCCCAAAGGACCCGAACACCCTCGTATGGGTCCGGTTATGCCTAAAAATGTCCCGATACCCAATTACTACCATCGAGTACCATTTTTCGACTATATCGACCCATCCGTAATCAACAGTGACCTAAAAATCGCCATCCAAGTCACTTTACAACAAAGTCCTATATCGACCCCAATAGTCTATATCGACTCTTGGTTGAGATAAAATATCTCCATGTCACTATTACTCGCTAGGACGTAAAATTAATAACTTACTATTCACTTAGTAATTATATTTTATATATATTAACCATTAACTCTACCAATTAATATTTTAATCAACACATGATAATTAATTCAATTAAATTATAACACATTTGTAATTTAAAATTACTAGAATTAATTAAATAATAAATACGCGAAAATACATGGTATTACATACTTCCCCCTTACAAAGGAATTTCGTCCCCGAAATTACGATGTACCTGTGGTGACTAATTCTGGATATTGATATTGCATATCCTCCTCCCGCTCCCACGTCAACTCGTCAGCATTTGTGTCCCCACTGGAGTCGAACCAAAGGTATCACCTTAGACCACAATTTATGCTCACTATGATCAATTATCGCCATTGGTCTCTCCTCATAAGAGATATATGGCTGTAAATCGATCAACTCTAACGAAATGTGCTAAAAGGCCATCTCGCTCCTCCGATACTTCTTCAGCGATGACACGTGAAACATCTTATGACTCCGTTACAGATGTTCATATAGTCCTAACTTATACGAAGATGGTTCCACCCTCTCAATGATAAGAAAGAGTTCTACATACCTTGGCACTAGTTCCCCTATCTTGCCGAACATCGTGACTCCCTTCATAGGGCACACTCGTACCAAGACGTAGTCACTAATTCTCCAACTCGATGGTCTCCGTATATACAGTACCTCAAAAGACGAGCTTATACTCCACCAGTGCTACTATCTATATGATAGAAAAGGCCCCACCTTCATGTGTGCCAGATTACCTTCTTGCCAAACACGTGACTCCCTTCAAGGTAGGTACCCGGACTTTAAGCCTTTTACTCACGGTGTTGTAACTCTCATTACGTTATCGAATTATATAAAAAAGACGTGTATTAACTCAACCCTTGCCGATGGACCATAAATCACTTCGGGCCCTAAAAGCTTATTGTTCCCCACCTCTTACCAACTAAAGGGTGGATGAAAAAAAATTCGTATAAAGTCTCAGAAGGTGTCATGCAGATAATAAACTTCTACAAGTTATCATGCGTATCTTTACCAACAGTAATTAATACTCCTAATTACTCACGAATCCAGAATATGTATTTCTCGATTTCTCCTACAACCTAATTGCTTCTCATTTTTCCCATCACTTATGGGTGACACGTCTAGCACAAAATTTAATTTCATCCCTATCGCCTCCTAACACTCCCTATCATAGGTGGGACTGAAAGGTCTCATCCTAATTCACAATAATATTGGACAGCACCTTGATCCAGCTCACTTCTTCATTCAAACAAAATGTTGGACATACTGCTTGATAGTATAATATTCCCCAAAATAAAAGTTATTCCATTTTGGTTAGTCCATTCCACAATTTGAAGGAAACCCTGACCTCTTCACGATTTTAGATAACCCAATTATGAATTTTACAAATCTGCGCTTCAATCCCGTCACTAGGACCGTCAAAATTACAATAATTTTGGTTGATAAACTCAGATCAACCTCTTTCCAACCCTAAATGGTGTAACCTGGAGACAACTTCAATAGGTATCATTCAACACCAATCCCCATACTCAACGTTTCACATCTCGTGGTACATCTTACTATATTGTCTCCCTTCTCAAATGAATTTCAGTCCATCATACTTACCTTTCCACAAATGTTTCTAACTGCCCCACAAGCATACATTAACACATTTATTTTCACATTCATTATCCTGGACGATTATAAAAATCAAACTGACTAGGGCACCCCTATAGCCCATGCATCCCATCAGAATTATCACTAACGACTCATACGTAACATATTTATCTCAAGCTCAGCCCCACACTCTCGGAGTGGCTGTATCATACAGATATTCTCGATTACTACACAAATTGTAATTTAATTCTTCTTGATAAGCATCCAAAAGTGTGTATTTTATACCTCGAATAGATGCATTTTAGTCGCTCATTTTTAATAAAAATGGCCTTATGTTCGTATTTATTTATTTCTCAGGTCAATATGCAGTTGCGGTACAAATAATGCTAAATCAGTACAATTGCGACTCGATAGCGGTCAAAAGCGTGCATCGAAGAAATCAAAGGAGGCCGCGAAGTCTGGAGTCCTATTTGAGCGTGCCGAGATGTGTTCTGATGCCTCGAATCAGTCCTGTAACCTTAACCTAGCTTAAACCGAACCCAGTCCATCACTCGAGCCTGTGTATGTTGAGTTTGTACCTTTTTAGATTTTCTTAGATTTTTATTTTAAGTCGTTTTATTTTTAGGACTTATTTTAGAATTATTTAGGATTTTTAGAATTTATTTGCATATTTTTATATTTTATTTTTATTAGTGTATTTTTATTTTTATTTTTATTTTTCTTAGTTATTAGTTTTTATTTTATTTTATTTTATTTTATTAGGATTAGTTTATAGGATTTCATTTATTTTTTATTTATTTTTTTAGATTTTACATTTTTAGGATTTTAGTTTTTAGTTTAATAGATTTTTATTTTTATTCTTATCTCTTTTTAATTTCATTTTTTTTGAGTCTTTATTTTATTTTTGAGTAGTATTTTATTTTTAGATTTTTAGTTTTGTTACTTTTATATTTTTTTTAAGTAGTGTCATTTTTTAAGGGTCACAAACTAACACACACAAAAACTAATCCTAAACACTCACTCACTCATACCTAACTTATCCTACACTCACCTACACATTAAAACACCCACACCCTATCAACCCCACCATCATCTGCAACCTCACCTCACTCTCTCTCTTCCCTCCATAACCAAAAACCATCCACACACCCTCACCATAAAACTCAAACCCAAAATCACAACCATCCCCAAACACCATACCCAACTCTATCTCTCTCTCTCTCTCTCTCTCTCTCTCTCCTCTAATTCCCCAACCGAACCTAACCCACTCTGACCGCCTGATCGAATCCGTGACCAACTCCGGCCATTCAGCTCGCGAACCGTCCGCCACCGAAAACAACAAATTTGGCCAACAGCGACCTTGCCTTACTGACTTGAAACCCAAGTCGAGACCCATTTCGGAACAGAAAAACCCAGTCTACCTAGCTCCCAACCCGGATCCAATACTCCTCCATGTCCAACCCATTCCCTACTACCCTTATCCTTTAAAATAGGAACAAAATTTAATCCAAATGAAATCCCAAAAAAAATCTCACCATTCAATAACAGAAATCGTGGCTTATATAAAAAAAAGGTATCAGCTCATTCAAAACAGGAGACTCTCATGACAGAAAAAGAGAGAGACGCATAGAGAAAGAAAAAGAGACTGTATATTATGTACAGTTTAGGGTCATACAAAATTTCCAGAAAAATAAAAAAAATTAGTTTAGCTTTAGAATAATTTTTTGGTTTAGTTTTTAGTCTTCTTTTTGTAATCAAGTGCAAAAAATTGTGAAGAAGTTGGACGCATGTCAAGACGCATTTCTAGACAAATTTGTGGAAAAAATTGCGTATTGTATTTCTACATTCTCTTTTCAATTTATTTCCTTCTTGACAAATTATTTATTGTTGTTTATGCACATATGAGAATGTTTGGCTAAACACTCCGTTCAAGGGGTGTGATGCACTGCGAATGATGTTAATTTAATTAATTGATTTCATTAATTTTATATATCTAGGTAAATTAATTTTTTATTGTCACCAATTAATTTATGTAACGAGAGTTAGTAAATTAATTGAACAAATTAATGTTTGAATTTATGAATCGAACTAGAGATAGGTTTTTCCTATATTTGAATATTAATTCGGTGTTGAAATTTGAGGATTGATAACTTTTTCATTAAAATGATCCTAGCGGGTAATTTTCTGAAAATAGTGTAGTCCTAATTTTTCATCGTGTGACATTTTTAAATTAAATTTCTAAAAAAGATTTTATTAAATTTATAATTTTAACGAGAGTTAGATTATCGATTTAATATTATCTCGAAATATTTCAAATTAATAAATTGAGAAATTAAAATAATTGAAAATGCAGTGTAATCCCATCTCTTAACCTTCTCACATATTTCAAACTCGCTTGCACATTTTTTCATTATTTGGTCATTTTATAATTTTAGCATTTGTTAGTTAATTTCTCCCTTGAAATTGTTTTTAAAAAAAATTAATAAAAAAATTTGAATTGTACGTTTTCACATTAATTGTTTCACCTTGAAAGTTGGATTGATACCCGTACTTACCGCAATACAAGTTATTTTTAGACAAGTTTTGTAGGTATTCAAGGGAATTTTGAGAGTGGCCTTTGAAGACAATGACCGTACCCAAAAAGCTACGTATCAAATGGCGCCGTTGCCGCTTTCTTGACGTGGAGACAAAGTTGAAGACTTGTAATTTTTTTTCTTTTTAGTTGTAGTTATTCCTTCTCCCTCCTCCTTAGACTGGTTGTATAGGATTTTTGAAGCTTGTGTATTTATTTGGGGTGCATTTTGACGCCATATTATTTTTGTAATAATTATTCATTAAAAAAAAAGCGAAAAAGGAAACCGGACAAGGTAGAGAGAGGGCGTTCAAAGGCGAGAATTTTCAAGCCTCTCTACTTTGGGTCGGTAAGACTCCCGGGGACGACTGAGATAGGCGAAATCTCCCCCAGGTCGACTCAACTCGGTCTTCACCCCACGTGTGTAAAAACCGTGGGAGGTACATTTTTTATCCCTCGCGAATCTCCTGCAAGCGAGTCAATTTTTGTGTGATTACGTGCTCCTATGTGCTTTTAATTTTTGCATCGCACTTAAATTGCATGGTTTGATGAATTAATTTACCTAAGACCTGGACCCGGTCATTACAACGAGAAGGGATTTCATCACCCGACTCACTCGCTTATCCATTGTGTGCTACCCTAACTGTCATTAAATTTAAAATCAATCAACTAGCTAGCCCGTAGGAACACATTTTTGCAACAGGCGATCACAAAGATAAATTTCGTGAATTTTATCGCCCGCAGACTTAATTAAAATTTGACTACCCCTTTCACTAATTTTGAAGATAATAATTGGCTATGTGCTCGTTAGGATTTTTTTTAACTCGTGTGTGTCCAATTCCATTCTTTAAGTAGTCGATTTTAGTTAGTTTTCCCAAATCAAGAGTCTAATTTTTCCCATTTCCCGAAAAATACCAAAAATCATTTTTTTTTAAATATTTTCAAAAATCCCAAAAAGATTTTTTTTCCATATTTAAAATACCAAAAAGATTTTTCTTTTCTTATTTTCAAAAATCACAAAAAGATTTTCTTTTCTTTTGAAAAATATTTAAAAACCCAAAAATATTTCTCTCCTCATGGCCAACGAACGTCCTTTACGGGAATACTTTGGCCATTTCCCATTCTCTGGAAGTTTGTTTGAGGATAAGCTCGAATCGAACCTTCATTCATTACTTCATGGCTTTAAATCTCACACACCCACTGTTGATACCCGTGTGTCCTCCACGCACACATCTCCTACTCCACCGCCTTCGATGCCGAGTGTCAACCCATCCCATGCTTTGCCATGCACAGACTGCTTTCTGGTGGACCATTTGTCCCATGGGTGTCCATTCATATTCTCTCCATCTGACCCCACCATGGAACATGTGCGTCCCTATGACACTATTTTGGAACCACCCTCGCCGTATTCTCACGACCTATCCAATGTCAAGGGGTATGAATACCCAAGCTATTCATGGTGTCCTGATCACCCTTCTATGCAATATGAATCTCAACGCCATGTTATGGATCCTTATCGTTTCCAACAGTCGTCATCGCCACCTTGTGCACCCATTCACGGTCAGTTCTCTCACTACGCACCCCATGAGCATCAACCATCTATCCATCACGAAGGCGCTCCTTTCGTGTATGATGAATTTGGCCCCACTCCACACACTTCATTCGAGTATTCTCTGTTTAGTCTTATCCATAGCGCGTTGTGTCCACCTCAACCACCGCCGCCACCCACCACCACTTCAACACCATCTTGCTCATCCACTCTCGAAGGTCTCTTGCACAATTTCGTGCACACTCTTCAAATTCAAACTGAAGCCCTTCAACGACTTGAACACAGGTTTACTGCATTTGAGTGTGCGAGCGGGTCAGATTTCACCCCAAGTTAATCCATTATTGACCCCGCGTGGGACGATGATGTGTCGTCTTGTGACACTGATTTTGAGTGTGACCAACCCCATCCTCCTGAGAATCTTGAAGTTGAGACCACCCCATGGTCCAAGCCCCAAGTTGACAATTGTGTTGACATATCTACTGTTTGTGAGACTGATCCCACACCACCCTACCCTCTCGAACCCACCATTGCGGTTTGTCTTTCCCCTTTCATAGAATCCTTACTTATGCCCGAGCTTACACCTACTAAGCCCACTGCGTGTGTTCCTAAGGAACCAATTCATCCTAGGTTAGCTCCGGCTACGGGTGCTCACCATTTTCTTGATATTGAATCCGAGATGGTTTCTATCGCTCGGGATATGGATCCTGACCCACCATGCTTGGCTCCCCTTGAGACGAATATTGATGTCGATTCATCTATCTCGGATCTTACAGCCTCGTTAGACCTTTTCACCACCTTGGATGGTGACGTAATGGTGGCTAAGTTGATCACTCCCTCGTTTATTTCCACACTTCCTCCCGCGAGTGCCCTTGAGGATCACTATGTGCCTCATGAGGAGTGTGTGTCTCCTACTCTCATGAGGAGTGTGTGTCTCCTACTCGTGAGTTAGATCATCTTCCCCCACCCTTTATCCCACCTGATCCACCCACTATCCCTTCCACCCCACCGCCTAGTTTGGACCTTGTTATTTCTCCTCACCTGTTCACATCTAAGCATTTAGGTTCTCACCTACACCCACCCTCTACCCTAGTATTCCACGATCACATTTGTGCATTTTTCATCAACACTATTATCTATGAGAGTATTTGTGCTACTCTTATCTTTCGTGACACCGAGCTTGTTACTTTATGCACACCACTTCCTTGTGGTGTTGATTTTTTCTATCGACAGATCCCTGACGTGTCATGGCGTGACCATTATCACTGTCCATTTATAGAATGGTCGTGCACTTTCTATCAGACCCGCCCCATCATTATTGCCAAACCATTCTGTCTCCCCCACCAACTTGAGCACCATACTTATAGGGCCTTTGTTGCCCTCGCATTTGTGCTCAATAAGGCCCGTGATCGGTGCATGTTCACCCTCACCCTTGCCCATCTTCGCCTTACCCTATAGCCACCCAACCCTGGTCCACCGATGCTTTGCATCAAGTAATGCACTTCGCTATACAAGTGCATTGACCTATTCTTTATCCTTTATCCAACAAGATTGATGCTTCCATCTTGTTTGGGGGTGATTCTCATCACCCAATTTTTCCGCCGCCCCACACTTTCATAGATCTTATCTTTAGGGTGAGATAGGTTCGGTCTGGCTGAAGACGTTAAACTTAGCGCTACGGGGAGGCAGCCCGTCGCTCATTGTTTCTGAGTATGAGTCTTATCCTGTTTGGGGGTAGTGTTTCACACCACCCAATAACTTTCACATGCATTATAGACTTGTGCATATATTTGTATTGCCTCTGTTCTTCAGGTTTTATCTCTCCATCATGTGGTACAATTTCATAAGCAGTTCGTTATGGTAATATCTTTCCTCCCTTGTGCTTTTCATTTTTATATATGGTTTTAAACATCGAGGACGATGTTCTCTTTTGTTTGGGGGTGGGAAATTTATCAAAATCGTACCTCTTTTGAAAATTTTCAGAAACAAATGATTTTAAAATTTATGTGCAGTTAAAAAATAAATTTTTATGACATAATTTGTCTATCAGTCCGCTTTTAGAAGTTTCAGAATACCCGTGTTCAACCTAAAATTATGCTTTTTACAATTAAATTAATTAATACCTTTTAATGCGTACTTGCACTATGAATTCCTAAACTCGGAAATTTTACACTATCACATTTACAATCAAAAGTTAAAGAGTAAATATATTCTCAAGAAAGCTTTAAAAGATCATTAGTGGCGACTTAAACCCGTGAAATTTGAACTTTTCACCTTTTTGAGGGTTTTTACATATCTCCGAGTCACAACATGACTCAACTTTCTTTGGGTACCACATTTAGTCGTTGCATGGTCTCATCATTTTTTTTTCAAGTTTGGATTAATCACTGAGAATTACATTACTTTCGAGTTGTAAGAAACTTGTGTCTTGTAGTTTGTCCCGAGCACTAAACCGATTTTTCCATACACTCATCTCTTTCCCTATCACATTATCATTCACCCGTTATCATTTTCCATATTACCCTTATCCATATGTCCCAAATACTATCCATCATTGCCATCGTTTTTGACAAAAAGAGTGTTTGAAATTATCAACGTAAATTATTTTCATTTGTGTTATGAAAAGAAATATGCATCACAAAAAAAAAACGAAGAAAAAAAATAGAAAACAAGAAAAATAAAGATGCGATCAAAAGTTCAAAAAGATGAAGACTTTAGTTAAACAAAGTGTGTTAGACTCTTCTCAAAACATCCCATCATTTTTCACCTTTGGTAAAATGTTCGGGCAAACGAAAAGATTATATGGTGAATAACTCGACATTCTCGACATAGTGGTTAACATTCCTTCACGAGATCATATTTTTTTCATCTATCCGTCATTTTCAATAAAGTGTGTGAGATGTTTGAACTGGTTTACATTTACTCACATCCTCACACACTAGAGATATACACTTACCCAATTCTCAGAGAGTTCGATTCAGAGAGATATATTCGGTGAGAATTGAAGTCAAAACGTCGATTCTATAAAGGCGATCTTATAATTACTCTAATGATACTTAAGATTATTTCACACTACACACGCTGAGTTTTAGGAAGGATTACGCTTTTGTGACACCCCGCCTAATTAAATACCGGGCGATCACTCCTTTATTAAATTAAAAATCAAGGTGAACAGTTGGCTCATTCTTAGCATCACTGTCGCAAATAAAAATCTTTTCCAATTAAACACCCTAAATAATTAAGCTAAGTGTCAAAACCATTTAAACCTTTATTTCCATTTTATTTAAATCTAATTATAAAACCTTTAACCATTTACATTCTAAGATATCACACAATAAGTATAAGAATAAAATGAACATTCAAGAGTTTACCCATCAATAATAAATCCCAACTTTAAAACCCTAAGGGAAAACATCCTGACAGTAACAAATCCCGAAATAAAGATACTGAAATTAAAAGAATTACAATCTCTGACAATACCAACTAAATAATGGAAAAAGGGCGACACATGCCCCCACTGGATAAAGCTGAACTAGAAGTAGAGTCAACAATGAGGTCGTCTAAGCAATGGCCTGCAACTCCCACAAAAGCTACAGCGCGTTCCATCCAAGAACCCTAAGTAAGACACCCCTGTGGCTGGGCACTTGTAATACATATATATATATATATACACACAAGAGAGAAGAGGTAACAACAAACGGGTCAGAGCCCGAATGTAAAACAGTTTTAAAAAATAGTTTAGCAAGTACTTAAAATGCTTACCGACTAATGCAACAGTCATATTAGTATGCGACACTCTCTTGAGAATTCTCACCTCTCATCTAGTGTGCACGTCTATCATACTAATGAACCCCATATATCTCTCTAACTTATTATCCATAAGTTTTAACACGTTAAATTAAGGTTATGATATTCACTTTAGAAAAGTCTTTCTCTTCAAGATTTCTTACGTTATTTAGAAGAATTCCGTATTGTTACAATGTTTCCGAATACTTACAGGGAAGTTGGTGAATTTCATACTTTACTTAACCACTATTTTACTCAGTAGAAAGTTCTCATATAGTTACACGTATATATATTAATTACTCTTATAATATATATATAAACCCAGCACCCCACATAACAACTATGGTGCTAGACTTCCATATATAAGTATATATATACCAATCACTCATAAATCATATATATACTAACGGAACCCCACATAAAACTATGGTGCTGGCATACTCTGTTATCCAGTCCCCGTATCACTCGTACTAAGGGAAATACAAGTTCAGAATCACTCTCGAACTGTATTAACACATACACAAACAATATTGAGGCGAAGCATAGATTCCAAGTCTCTAAGAGGATAGAACATGCCCCCATGTCTCTTAGGACCGTCTGAACTATCGATTCGATAACCTGTACCAAGGATATCTATCTTCTAGGGTACGATTCAATATCCCCCATAAAGGTCCCATCGAGATAAGACTGTCCCAGCGCGGTAACCTCAGGGATAGCAAGTAGCGCGGGCACGATTTTCACACAGATATAATATATGCATAATCACACAGTTATATATATATATACATGTATTCACATCCACATTATTAGATTTGGTGCGCTCACGACCCATAATTATAATTATCCGTTATTGCACATTTTACTCAATTATATCGTATAACGGACTCATTTCTCTTATTCTCGTAATAATTTATTCTAAACTCACTTCTCGTCACTCGAAGTATTCTCTTTATCTAAGTATAATTTCAGTAGGCCCTCAATTGCCTTCTAATCCAACTATTTAGATGTTTTGATTATTTAATCAACGCCCGTATGATTTCTGTAAGAGGGTACTTTAGATTATGAATGGAGGCGTGACCCCCTATTGAGTATGGTAATGATAAGTCAGTTGGTTAAAGCTTAGGATTAATGACAGAACATATAAACATGAACCCAATGAAGGTAAACTCAGCTTAAACTCCCAAAATCTCTCGTGTATAACTCAGGTAATAATAATGAACTTTAGAAGTGGCTTAGCTAGAGGGAGAGGGAAGTAAGCACCCTAGATACACCCTGGCGGGCAGGTAGAAACACACAAAACACCCTCAAGAATCTCTGTTGTCAAGTATTAAAATCTTCGTAATAAATGACAATGGTGAGTCAGTGAACTCTCTAGTTTGCAATAACTCTTTTCAAGTCTCGAAGGGATCATCCTTTCTCAGAGGTGGTTGGGGTCCTTAAATAGCCCCCCACACCACCCCCGAGGCAACTCAGTCATTTAAGACTATGAAAGACATCCCTCATACTTTATGTCACAGCATTAAATGCCTGATGCACTAGTTGTCTCCACGTCATAAACATTAAATGCCAAGACATGCCTTTTGCCTAACCACTGTGTGTCAGGGGGCTGTTGTCGCAGAGGTGGCTTACCAACTGCCTGACAACCCCAAATACCACGGTGGTTTACTCAAGTGCAGGTCTGACATTGTTTAGCTGGCTAGTGACATCACCTATAGTAGGTGTGACATTAAGTAGAGGGCTACTTGGTTTATGACTCAACGCCCGATGGAACTCCAAGCTGCTCCGCTTGAGGTTCCACGGTCAGGGTCCTTCGGTGTTTTACCAGGTGTATCTAAGATGGTCAGGACAAGCCCCAACGGTGCCTTACTTCTCAATCCTCCAAACCAGGTCCCTCTAAAGTTCCCACAGTGAGGTCATTCGATAGAGCATGAAAGCTCTCCCAGGCCCTGCCAAGTCTGGTCTCTCGCAAGTACCGTTTGACCTCATACAAACTCTTTTGTTATTGTCGTTACGTCATTACAACCGTTAAAGCTTACAAAAATCAATAATGAAAATACAATGTGACTAATACAACAAGCTAAAATATGAGCTACCGCGTCAAGCTACCTCGGTGAGTTGCCACGCTTGAGCTGCCTCAGTTGCTTAATCTCGAACACTGTTGCTAATTGGGAATTTGTCGCTAATCTCGGGGTTACCTTCAAGCCCCCTCTACATTTGCCCCCTCGGGGAGAGATTTGTTGGGACAAGAAATGTCTGCACGAAATGACTCAACTTGATGGATTTTTCTTTGTGTAATCGTTGGGACATCTTCTTCGTTGGGGCCTTGTTAGATAAGTCTGACAAAAAGATTGGCGCCAAAATCTCAAGCTTGCTGAAGAAGGCAACGCTTCCTGTTCTCTATGCGTCATTTCATTAATGACGTGGCGCTGTCTTTTCAACTGTCAAAGCACTTCCCTAAGTGCCACGTGTTCATGTGAAATGATTACAGGCGGCCGTGCACGTGCGAGGGTGGGGAAATCTAAACGCCAAAGTCAAAATTCTCAACAGCCATATTCAAAATACTTTGAACCTTCTCGTTTTTTTTTTTCTTACTTCGTTATTATCTTCTTCATCAGACTATCGCTTCTTTTCTAGAAAGAGAGAGAGAGACTCCATTGTTGCAAGAGCTTTATTCTTCATCTGCTATACCACCACTTGTGATCATCCGTCTCCATTCTTGCTCTCAATCCCTTTTCTCTCGAAGCTTTCTCTGTTACAGCTTCACTGTTTGTCATGGCGTCTTCAAGCAACCCCACCATTTCCGCCACCAGTGTTCCGTCTGCCACCACCACTGCTGCCTCCACCCTGGGTGCTGCTCGCCAAGAACAGCTCAGATTTTACCATCGCTCTCCCATTTTTGGGGAGGGTGATGGCTTTGTTGTTTCCTGTAAGGCTGTCTGCTTTTCCTCCAAGTTTGACGCCCTCTTGTTGGGTGATGAGGACGAAGAGGTGTCTAAGTGGGGATTTCTGCCCCCAGAAGGAACTCTCAGATTTCGCTTGGAGCGAGGGGACTTCCCATGGTCCCATATTGATTTTGAAGCACCCGGGGGGTCCCCCGCGCACTTTGCTGCCTGGAACTCTCACATGCAGAGTTCTTATGTTGATGTCCTTGCTAAGATCGGCCTTCAACGGGCTAGATGGTTTGGTGAGTTTACTCTATTAAAGAACAACGCTGCCCTGCCTATACTGCTCTCTCGCTGGAACGTGGATACTCATACGTTCATTGCTGCCTGGGGTGAGTTTACTATAACTCTGGAGGACGTGTGAGAGCTCCTGGGCCTCGATGCAACAGGCCATGATCCTTACACCGATGAGGCTCTTGATGCTCGAGAGACTGCAGATCGTTTGGAGTTGGATCTCATATGCCGAAGCTGCATCGGTTCTTCCAACAAAGCTACTTTCTCTCCCTTGATCAATTATTTCTTCAAGGGTGCTGGTGAAGGCAGTTCCTCATCAGCTGCCCCTGGTCAAGGTACGCCGTTGGAGCTTCCCGCCTACATTCTTGTTATTCTTTCCCGTTTCTTTTTGACGGGCAAGCCCAACGACCAGCCCCGAAGGGACCTTATCAACCTGTCCCTTCGCTTAGCTTGAGGCATAAAGCTTCCCCTGGCTGCAATTGCCTTGGGATCCCTGTACACCTGGTTGGATAGGGCTTTATTTGACATGGAACGCTCCATTGGCCGTTATAACTTGGCCAATTTTGCCAACAGTGTGCTTCTGACTAGCTTTCTCTACTTCCGCTTTCCTGCCGTAGCGGCCAAGCCCAACAGTCCTCCTTCGGCTGAAACAATTTTGCCTCCTCGGTCCTTCATTTATCATAAGAGACAAAGCCGAAAGGAGTTGATTTTCGTGATTGATCGTTTTGAGAGTTTCGTTATGAGGCCCTATCAAGAAGAGGCCTTTTTTCATACTTGTAAATTTTTCCATCATGATGCCAGAGTGATACGGGACCCTTCTCCCGACATTGAGGATCCCTCGCTTGCCGTGGTTCTTCTCCTTTCTCCTGGATATCTGCCCTCCTACAGCGAGTGGGGATACTCGAGTGAGCATTATAACCCCAACCGATGCAGCCGTCAGTTTGGGTTTGACCAGGGGGTGCCACGTCCAGTTTTCCAATCATCAAACCCCAAAGTCTCCTTTGGCGAGGCATGCTCCTTGTTTTCTTCGACTGCTGCGTGGGGGATATCTTCAACAATGGCTGGGCGTGTCACCATTCCCAGTATTACTAGGCATGGGGATGTGACCCCTTTGTTTGCCACCAAGTATTGGCCAAAACAACTAGCTGAAATTGCTAAGTTCATTGAGGGAGAGCCGGTGTACCCTCCCGTTTCTTCATTCTCTGCCCTAGAGTTAGGGCTAAAAGGCAAATCTGTGCTTGGGATAGAATTCCCCCCAAGTTCAACCCACAAAGCACCTCCTACCGAGCTTCCCCCACTTTGCCCCATGGTTCCAGTTACAATGCCAAGACCGAGGACTCTTGCTGTTTCGAAGAAGGCTGCCCCCTCTACTGCAGCTACTACCCACGAGGGGGCTTCTCCACCACCTGCCAAGAGGGCAAAAATGGCCCAGAGTGGGTCATCCAAGTCTAAGTCCTAGAAGCCCAAAACTCCTGTAGCGGCTCTTCCCATAGCCTCCGTTCCACCTCCCATGCCTGCCGAGATGGCTGAGCGTGTAAGGAGGGAGGCCCAAGCAGAGCTAGACCGAATAAATGCCGAGTATCAACGGCATGCAGTCGTTGTCCCCTCCTCCGTTGCTTTTCCCACGGTGGTGGTGGATCCTTCAGAGCCAACGGCTAGGAAGAGGAAGAGTTTCAGGGTTCCTCAAGGGGTCAGTATTAGTGCAGCTGGCTCGAGGAAGAAGACTCTGGGCACCAAGTACCAGAAGAAACGGACTCCTGAGGTACACTCGACCCCTGAGGTGCAATCCACCCCTGCCCCCTCAGTTGCTGCTACTCCTCCCTCTTCGCCCGTGGTCGTGTCTTCTCATTCTCCTTCTGAATCGGGGGTATGTATGCCTGATTTAGTTATTATTGCCCTTTTGCTTAAGGAGGACTATCTTTACTTATACATATATTTTCCCTTCTCTTTTTTTTTTTGACAATTGTGGTGCAGGGAGCTGAAGTAGAAAGACCAGACCCTTCCAGTCCTCCCGTGAACCCTTTTGTGGGGGGATGCTTCGGTGCATCTCATACCGATGTGACTCCTCCCCGTTCCCCCATGATAGGGCTTACGTATTCTCGTCGTGGAGTCAGCCAACGTGCGAGGGAAGTCATTGTGGGAGGTGATGCCGTTGACCCTGCGAGTGATTCCTCGCCTGAAGTGGTAACCCTGCCCGAAGTGGCACATCCCGAGATAACACCCTTGGTCCCTTCTGATTTACAGGCCTCACCTGAGGTTCCTCTGCCCATTTTTCCTATTGAGGAGAGTGGACCCGAGGTATGGTTTCCTCTTTAATTTGTTTGTTATTGTCCTTGGTCCCATTCTTTTCTTATTTGTCCTGCTGAACACTGAGGTGTTTTTGTGCACCCTACGTTGAAATGTCCTCACTGTTGGCAAGCGTTCTTCTTCCAACCACGCTGATGAGACCTCTAACAGCCATTCCTCTTTTTAGTATCATAACTTAGGTAAGTAGCACGTAGGGGTATTCTTCATATTTTCTGTGCTCATTCTTCTTTACTAACATTTGGCTTTGTGCACAGTTTTCTCCCGATCTTGCACCAACTCCTGCAGTGAGGGCCCAGGTTGGTGTGTTTACAGCTCCTCCTGATGTGGCTTTGTTTGAGGGCTCAGTGTCTTCCCATGATGAACCCAATATGCTGGCCCTTGTGCCCTATACAGGTGATCAGGTTTTGACAAGCGTGGAGGCTTCATCGTCCAGGGACCCCGTTATGGCTTCTGGGGTAATAATCTCTCCCCCAACGGTTCCTGTCCCTGTGGCTGCCTCATATGCTCCCGTTGTGACTGAGGTATATTTTCCTTGCTATCTTTTGTTAAGATTTTCCATAATCTCCATCTTATGATTTTTCATAAGATTGTTCTTAAACTCCCCCTTATAACGGTGACTTAACAACGAAAACACTTGTTAAGTTTTTTCCATAAACCCCACCTTATAACGGTGACTTAACAACGAAAACACTTGTTAAGTTTTTTCATAAACTCCACCTTATAACGGTGACTTAACAACGAAAACACTTGTTAAGATTTTTTCCACAAACTCCACCTTATAACGGTGACTTAACAACGAAAGCGCTTGTTAAGATTTTTTTCACAAACTCCACCTTATAACGGTGACTTAACAACGAAAGAGCTTGTTAAGATTTTTCATAAGCTCCACCTTATAACGGTGACTTAACAACGAAAGCGCTTGTTAAGATTTTTTTCACAAACTCCACCTTATAACGGTGACTTAACAACGAAAACACTTGTTAAGTTTTTATTCATAATTCCATTATTTGGGCATTTTCTTTTCAGGTTGCTCGGGAAAATTCACCCCCAGTTCTCTCACCTGTAGGCTCGCCCTTCCGAGAACCTGATGTTTCGGAAAATTCTATTCATGATGATCAAGGTTCTACGACTGGTGCTGCAGCCGAGAGCGAGTCTGGGTGCGAGCTGCCTCTTCTCGACCTGGCTCCTCATGCGTTCTGCCTCATGGTGCTTCGGCAGTCTCCTCAAATGCCTGTCAACCATCGCTTGGTGATCGAGCAACTGGTGAATCGTCATCTTGAGACCTTCACACCAGATTGCCTGCGCTCCAATATTCATGTGATGAGTCACAGACTGCAAGGCATGGCGATCGTTGTTGCTGAAATTGCCGGTACCCCTACTGCAAGTGTTACCAGATCCCTTCTTAACCAAGTTCTGGGTTTTTTGAAGGAGTTGGGACGTGATGGTTTCCGTTTTGACTGGCTTATAATGTATCTGAAGACCTTGAAGAACCAGCAACTGATCGGCCAGAGGGAGGTGTTACGAAAGCACCAGGAGGACCAGCAAGCTGAGGAAGCTAGGTTGGTCGCATTGGCACCTCTTTTGGAAGCAGTGGATCAAGAGGTGAAGGATGCCGAAGAAGCTTTGTGCATGGCTAAACTGAAGCGTGAGAGACTCCTGATCGAACGTACGCAAGTGCAAACGAGGCTGGAGGTTTCCATTCACGCCCAACGGTCTTTCACAGCAGCTTCTTCGGGCCTGCCTGGAGATTTTTTTTCTTCCTCAGATTTATCTTTTCTTTTAGAGTAGTTACTTCTTGTATACATATCCTTTACTGCTTTTATCTATGTAATTCTTGGGCAATAGCTCCCAAAAGAAATTTTGTAATGCTCTATTGTTTATGAATGAAGAACATTTACTTTTCAATCCCTTCGCGTGTTGTGACTGCTGTTGTGTGCTATAGAGTTTTGTGTTTCTGCAATTCTTCCATTATTCTAAAAAAATGTCACCCAAAACTTGTATATTTATAACAATATATAGTCATAACATCAGTTCAAACTTGGTTGTTTTACACATGATAAACCTTCAGCCACTTATTGTTAATCTTAAATGGCTTGTCTTCTTCTATCTTCGAAATTAAGCAATAACATGAGTCATGCGCTTCCTTCACAACGTAATGTCCCTCCCAGTTGGCTGCGAACTTTGGTAGAGGAAGTCCCCTGATGTGCTTCACTGCTGCTTTCAATACGAGGTCTCCTTCCACGAACTTCCTTGGTCTCACCAAGTTGTCATATGCCCTGGAGAGTTGTTTCGTATATATTTGAAAGTTTTGCATCGAGTTATCTCTGTGCTCATCCAACGCTTCCAGCTGTACATGTCTGCTGTGAGGGAGCATGCTACTTCTCAAGGCATAACGAGCAGAGGGAACTTCCAATTCTACTGGGAGGATTGCCTCAGCCCCATAGACAAGAGAGAACGGCGTGTATCCTGTGGGTTTTCGCTTGGTTGTTCGATAGGCCCACAAGACAGCTGGTATCTTGTCATCCCACGCCCCTGGAAAGTCTTCCATCATTTTGGCTAAAATATTAATCAGGGTTTTGTTAGTTGCTTCGGCCTGATCATTTCCCTTTGGGTATGCCACCGTTGAAGTGTGATGAACAATGGAGTATTTGTCCGTGAGCATTGTTACTTCAGAATTGACGAAGGGGGTCCCATTATCCGAGAGAATTACTTTTGGGATCCCAAAACGGCAAATGATGTATTCTCTGATGAAGTTGCTCACCACCCCAGCTGTTGCCCGTTTGAGTGGTATTGCCTCGGCCCATTTTGTGAAACATTCTGTTGCTACTAGTATCCATATCTTGCCTCTCGAAGAGGGGTGGATTGCCCCCACTAGGTCGAACGCCCAAGTATGAAATGGATAGGGCGTTGATAGGGAGTGCAAGTCTGCCGATGGGGCATGGATCATATTCCCATGAAGTTGGAAAGCCTTGCATTTTCGAACAAACTCAGCAGAGTCTTTCTCCATTGTTGGCCAATAGTACCCCAATGTCATCAACTGATCATACAGCTTGGCACCTCCTATATGTGCTGGATCGTGCGCTTGTTTGAGGACCTCCACTGCTTCTTCCCTTGTGACACATCGCAAGGGCCTGTTAAAGTACCCCTTTCGATAAAGCTGCCCCTCCTGGACGTAGAACCTTGGAGCCCTTTGCCTCAGACCCATTGCATCTATTTTCTCCATTGGGACAACCCCCTCCTGAATGAAGTCGATGTAGGGCTGCCTCCAGTCCGTTTGAGCTTCAATAAAATGGCACTCAGCTGCTTCGAAGAATAACTGACACTTATTACATTTCCGTTGTAGCTCTGCCGCATCTTGCTTCATTCTAGGCCAGAAATACCCCTCCCTTTGAATTCTCCTGTATAGAGGTATCTCGGTCGTTTCGCAGTGTTCGTTATGCGTTTTCTTCAATATTTGCTCGGCCTCCTCTGGGCTAACGCATCTTGACAGCCATCCTCCTGTATTTCTAAAATAGAGATTCCCCTGGCATGTAAAATATTGGGCCAACTCTCTTAGCCCCATCGCCCCCTCACCAGACTCCAGTTGTTTCTTAATATCCCTTCTCCAGCCCACTTCTTCCTCCATTGGTAATATTGACTGTACTACCGAAGGGGCTGTTCTTCGTTGGATCACAACTGTAGTCTCATTGGTTTTCATTATCATCTTCTGGGCAATAGTGTCATAGGCGTCGGGATGGCGGTTCATCGTTCTGGGATGTCTCCTGATCTTGGTTCGATGGAACTGGTTGAGGAGCCTTTGAATGATTTCTCTATAGGGCGCCAGGCTCATGTGTTTCAACGCATATTCTCCGTTTACCTGCTGAATTACCAAGTTCGAGTCACCTTTAATGCAGAGTGAACGGATTCCCCTCCAAAGAGCCTCTATAAGCCCTAGTACCAACGCCTCGTACTCTGCCTCGTTATTAGAGCAAGGGAAAAATAGTTTGTAGGAAAGGCAAATCTCTTCCATCCCTTTTGAAAGAACAACCCCTGCCCCTCCCTTCTTTTCTGCCGAAGATCCGTCGAACTGCATCGTCCATTCCTCCTCAATTGCATCCAGGTAATTGGCCTACAGATCATCTCCTGGAATGTCTTCCCTAGGTGGCTCAAAGGTTCCTGAAGGGAAGATAGCCAATAAGTCAGCATACGCCTGGCTTTTGATTGTGCGAGGGACCACGCATTTTAAGTCATATTCAGAGAGAATGAGGAACCATCTAGCTGCCCTACCAATTAATATAGTCTTTGCGAGCAAATATCTAATTGGGTCACATCTAGTTACAATATGAATGGTAAAAGACAGCATATAATGCCTAAGCTTTTGCGCTACAAAGACCAAGGCTAAACAGTGCCTTTCTAAACTAGTATATCTAACTTCTGGCCCATGTATAATTCTGCTGAGGTAGTAAACAGGTCGTTCTTGCTCGTCTACTTCTTGTGCTAGCAGAGCTCCGACGGACCTCGTGGTGGATGTGAGGTATAGCTGCAACGGGGCTCCCGCCTGGGGAGGAACCATGATTTGTGGTGATACGAGCAGCTTTTTCAGCCCAACGAGGGACTTCTGGTGAACCTCTTCCCATCTGAATTTCGTGTTCCTTCGTAGCAGCTGCATCAGTGGGTGTGTTATTTCGGCGAATCCAGGCACAAATCTCCTAAGGTAGGAGACTTTACCGAGAAAACTTTTCAGCTCCTTCGCCGTTCTTGGACATGGCATTTCCAGGATTGCCCACTGTTTGTCCTGGTCCATCTGTACCCCTTGCCGATTAACCACGAAGCCTAAAAACTTACCACTTGTTACCCCGAAGACACACTTCAATGGGTTCATCCTTAACTTGTACCTCCTGCACCGAGCAAACACCTTCCTTAAATCGTTCAGATGGGACTCTTCCTTCTTCGATTTGATGACCAAGTCGTCCACGTAGAATTCCACAAATTTATGGAAGAAGTTATGAAAAATGGCCATCATCGTTCTTTGGTACGTAGCTCCGGCGTTCTTGAGTCCAAACGGCATTACCTTCTACATGAAGTTGCCTAACGGCGTTCTGAATGCTGTTTTCTCTGCGTCAGAAGGGTCCATCTTGATCTGGTTGTATCCCACATATCCATCCATGAAGCTGTACATCTCATGACCAGCCGTGGCGTCTATCAATCTGTCGATGGAGGGTAGGGGAAACTCATCCTTAGGGCAGGCCCTATTCAAGTCTCTGAAATCCACGCAGATCCTTATTTGGTTTTTGTCTTTCTTCCCTACTGGCACAATGCTAGTTAGCCAGAGGGGGTGTTGTATAGGCTTGATAAACCCTGCTGCTAATAAGCGTTGGACTTCTTCTTTAATCTTTAAATCTATTTCAGTCTTGTACGTTCTTGTTGCCTGCTTTACTGGAATAGCCGAAGGGATCACGTTCAACTCGTGGCAGCTCACTTCCTCATCCAGCCCTTCTATTTCAGTGTACTTCCATGCGAAGACATCTATGAACTCCCGAATCAGGTTAACCAAGGCTTTTTGTTTCTCCTTAACAAGATCTTTCGAGATGAAGATAGGCCTTGGGTCTTCCCCTTCTTCTGCTAGGTTTAGTTGCTCCAACTCTTGTGCCTGGGGCCTTGGTTGGTCTGTCATGTAGTCTGGTTCTTCGGCGACATCTTCTACGAACTCTTGTATGCTGGAGTTGTCTATCACCATACACTGCCCCCGTTGATCCACTAAAAAGCACTCGTATATCGGGTCAATCTCATTGTCAATCTTTTCGGCCGCTCGTTCACACCATTACAAGCGGTACACCACTTTTCCCTCTTCAGTGACAATCTTCTTGCATTGCCTGCTGGTAGATGTTGCCACGGCCTTTCTCTTCCTTTCTCTGGAAGCCTCAGCGATTCTTTCCCCTGAAAAATGACTTAACACGCTTTGTCGTTGGACCTCATGCTCGCCTGGGTCTGCCCTAGGCCTCATCTTTTCTTTGAGCTGCTTCGAGATGTTCTGGGGTCGGGGGACCGTCCGGTATGTTTCCTCGATCCTCTTCCCCTCGCCACTCTCATTTACAGGTCCCATTCTTTCTCTAATCGAGGGGACCCATGCTCCCTCCATTCTCCTCGTTAGAACTTGCACGTCCTCTTCGAGCTCTGTATAAAAGGCTGCATCCACCAAGTGTGCTTCTTCGATAGCGAAAGGCCTCTTAGTTGCCCTAATAGTCACTTCTGTCCCCTTGATATTCGCCTTAGCACATTGATGGTAAGTTAAGGGAACTAACCCTTGGTTGTGCATCCATACTCTCCCTACTAACAAATGATAGGAAGTTGCGCTTTCTATTACATGGAATTTGATATGGGAACTCAGATTTCCCATCACTATCCCCACGTTTACATACCCAATGGATTTGGAAGATTGATTATCGTAGCCCGAGATTACCAAGGGCATGGCAACCAACCTTTCTTCCGGAATATTAGTCGCGTGGAAAGAGTTGATTGGCATAATGTTGATGGAAGCACCCCCGTCCATAAGAGTCCTGGCAAAGCTAACCCCGTTAATACTGGCCGTTACATACAGGGGCCTATTATGGGGGAACCTTACAGCTCTATCTGCATCGCTGAACGTTACCTCTGATAGGAACTTTTTTACCAGCCTAGCCATGGGTCCCCTCCACCTTAGCGAGGGGACCACATTTCTTCTTACAATATCCAAGATCGCCTGCGTTATCTCCATTCTTCTCTCTTTTGGGATTCCCACTTGGTCGAAGAACCAAGTGAACTTTGGAGATTTTGAAACTGCGCTATATTCTATGACTGGGTCCATTTCCTCGCCCTCAACGCTGTAGGCGTCTTCTACGTCCCTAGCACTTGCTTCATCATAAGCCAGAACTACATTAGCCATTCCCCTAGTGCAATGCTCCAGTGCTTTATCGAACTCCATTGTTGCCCCTCCCCTCTCCCGCTCTGCCTCCTTATCGTAGGCCGTTACTACATTGGCCCCATGTGCCGGGAGTGGGTTATTGTTAACGTTCTGCGGGGGGATTTGTAATGTTCCCGCCTTCATGTACTTGTCGATGATTCTTCGCAGCGTGAAGCAGCTTTCTGTTGGATGCTGGACCTTTCGATGAACCTGACAATATTTGGGATTGGCCCTAGTTGCCGCGTCGGGCTCTTCCACCGGGACACCCTTTGGTTCGTAAACCGTTCCGCCTTAGACCATTGCGTTATAGCAACTCACAGCCTCCTCCACCGTACAGGGTAACGGTGGTGGGTCTTCTCTATCTCTTCCGAACTTTCTTTTGTTGTCCTTCCTCTGGGCCTTGCCCCCATCTTCCCTCTCGATATATCCCACCCGTGGGGCCTGAGACCTTCCCCCGATGGGTTGTATCGGCTGTCTGAACACCATGGGAACTACTATCGGGCTAGGCCGCACCACCAAAGATATATTTCTTGCGGATTTTAAGAATGCTGAAAATGTTCCCTCGCATGTCTCATTGATCAGGTGACAGATATACTCAGGAAGTAATCCCTCAGCACAAATCTGTAGTAACCTGGCCTCCTTAGCTTCTTCCCTCACGCGAGAGATCTTTCCCTAAACCTTCGATTATAGGCCACTACCTCTTCTCCTGGCCTTTGCCTCTCCCTGCCAAGTTGGGTTAGGGTGAACTCATCTTCTGTCAAGAAGAACTTTCGGACAAATAATACATGCATCTCCTCCCACGTGGAGACACTATTGGGAGGCAGATGAGAGTACCAAGTGTATGCTTTATCAGTCAGGGATTTGGAAAACTCCCTCAGCCTAAGCTTTTTGTCATTGCAGTGCGCTCCCAAGTGTTCAACGAAACGCTTAATGTGTTCCTTCGGGTTCCCACCCTTCCCTGAGTATTTTTCAAAGGTAGGGGGAATATAGTCCTTCGGGTAGGGTTCGTCGTTGTACTCCTGGGGGTAAGGTGTCCTGAAGTCGTCGTAGACCGCTGTCACCTCGCCCACAGCCTGTGAGGAAGACTGCATGAACTTCAGCATCTCCTTCTGCATCTCTTTTCTCATCTCTTCCAAGGGCGAGGTTACTGGGGGCAGCTGCAACGGGGCCGACGGTTGAGCGCTCATTGCAACTGGAGCGAACGTTATCGTTTGTGCCGTTGAAACTCCTGAGCCACCCACAGTTGGGTTCACAACAGAGGGTACACTTGCTGGGACCGCTCCTGTAATGCCTGCCCCTGGTGGGGCCCCTGGGGCCACTCCTTGTGTTACGAAGGCATTAGTCTCCAATCCTCCCAGCATAGTTGAAGCTACTGGGGTTTGCAAAAACTCATAAAATTTGCTCATGAGGAGCGCCATCTGGGCAGGTCCCAACCCCGCGCTCGTGGAAGGTTGTGTAGCCCCTGGGACGCCTATCGTTGTTGGAGCCAGCGGTACCTCTACTCAAGGAGCCCCATATCTTAGGGCCTCCTGCTCCCTCGCAGCCTGTTCTTCATTATGCTGTATGTCATCGAAATTGAGTCTTCTAGTAGCATTATCCTGCGCCATACTCATTCCCTAGAAGGATGCCTCCCCAGCAGAGTCGCCAAATGTAAGAGGGTACTTTAGATTATGAATGGAGGCGTGACCCCCTATTGAGTATGGTAATGATAAGTCAGTTGGTTAAAGCTTAGGATTAATGACAGAACATATAAACATGAACCCAATGAAGGTAAACTCAGCTTAAACTCCCAAAATCTCTCGTGTATAACTCAGGTAATAATAATGAACTTTATAAGTGGCTTAGTTAGAGGGAGAGGGAAGTAAGCACCCTAGATACACCCTGGTGGGCAGGTAGAAACACACAAAACACCCTCAAGAATCTCTGTCAAGTATTAAAAGCTTCGTAATAAATGACAATGGTGAGTCAGTGAACTCTCTAGTTTGCAATAACTCTTTTCAATTCTCAAAGGGATCATCCTTTCTCAGAGGTGGTTGGGGTCCTTAAATATCCCCCCACACCACTCCCGAGGCAACTCAGTCATTTAAGACTATGAAAGACATCCCTCATACTTTATGTCACAGCATTAAATGCCTGATGCACTAGTTGTCTCCACGTCATAAACATTAAATGCCAAGACATGCCTTTTGCCTAACCACTGTGTGTCAGGGGGCTGTTGTCGCAGAGATGGCTTACCAACTGCCTGACAGCCCCAAATACCATGGTGGTTTACTCAAGTGCAGGTCTGACATTGTTTAGCTGGCTAGTGACATCACCTATAGTAGGTGTGACATTAAGTAGAGGGCTACTTGGTTTATGACTCAACGCCCGATGGAACTCCAAGCTGCTCCGCTTGAGGTTCCACGGTCAGGGTCCTTCGGTGTTTTACCAGGTGTATCTAAGATGGTCAGGATAAGCCCCAACGGTGCCTTACTTCTCAATCCTCCAAACCAGGTCCCTCTAAAGTTCCCACAGTGAGGTCATTCGATAGAGCATGAAAGCTCTCCCAGGCCCTGCCAAGCCTGGTCTCTCGCAAGTACCGTTTGACCTCATACAAACTCTTTTGTTATTGTCGTTACGTCATTACAACCGTTAAAGCTTACAGAAATCAATAATGAAAATACAATGTGACTAATACAACAAGCTAAAATATGAGCTTCCGCGTCAAGCTGCCTCGGTGAGTTGCCACGCTTGAGCTGCCTCGGTTGCTTAATCTCGAACACTGTTGCTAATTGGGAATTTGTCCCTAATCTCGGGGTTACCTTCAAGCCCCCTCTACAATTTCTTAAGTATGAAAGTCTGCCCGTTTACCCTTTATTTCTCTTCACATTAAAGTTCTGCTTTATGGGATTTCTCTTGACCCTACTGGTCCTTTTTATGTTCCAATATGTTCTAGCAATCCTAATCAAGGTTTACTACGCATAAAAATTGAATTAAGCTAACACGAGCAAAATTGCAGTTTTCCCAGGAGGGGTCGATCGATCGAAGAAAGGGGGTCGATCGATCGAACCATCGATCAATCGATGCTATGGGCTCGATCGATCGATCAAACAGGTATGGCGAAATCTGCAGAATACCAGTTACGGGTTCTATCATCCAAACTCCTCAAATTCCAAACTTTAAATTTCCAAACTCCCAGAAATTGATTCCACAAACATAATAAACCCAAATGAGTAATAATCTACGTAAGGCATGCGAGTTTTCATCAAGAATCGTGGGTTAAAAGGGCCAAACTCTATATAATTCTCATGAACCCTAATATTTTCTTTATCTTAGTTTCTTTCATTCTTTTTCCAAATTTTCTATCACTAATACCATGGAAATTCGTGGCTCAACCTCTACATGTGAAATGGATTTCCAGAAATATGATCTCTATCACTATAACATGCAATTTGTGTCTCAAATTAACGTTTTTCTTCAAGAACACTAATTCTAATCAACCTAAGACTAATATAAAAGGATGCATTAACTTGATAAAAGCAGGATAGAATCTTGCCTGGAAATTTAGTCTCTGATTTGTGGACGAATTTGGTGTGGTTGCGTTCCCCATCGCACGATCTACGCGTTGGTGGTGACGGCGGTGCAATCGGAGGTGTTCTTGGCCTAGAACTCCTTGGAGAGCTTCTCCTCTTCCTCTCCAATGGTCGTCATTAGTATTTGATTGTGTTAACCCTAAAAGGTGACACTTAACATCTGATATAACCCTTGCAAATTTGTGGGTTTAATTACCCATGATTACGAAATGTCCAAAACGCCCTCCCGGGTTACTAATTAGGCCTAAAAACGCCCTGAGATCCAAACTAAACCCCCAGGTACACTTTTTTGACTATCTTGACCCTTCCGGATACTTTGGCGCACTCAAAATGACCATACGAGCAACTTATAATTTATTCACTTTTATTAATCAACATTTAGTCCCGACACGACACAGGCGCGTCCCGACTTAAATTTTCATAATTGTCATTTTATTCACACGTGACAATTTTATAAAATAAAACTCATATATTACTATACTCATCCAGTAACATTCAACAAATAACAAATTTCCAATAATTACTAACTCTCGTCACGCTAGTAAATAAACAACATTCCGGATTAAAATTAAATTAATTTATCTCAATTAAATTTAATAAATCCCTAAATTTAAAAGACATAAAAATACGGGGTATTACATACTTCCCTCCTAATAACGGAATTTCGTCCCGAAATTCGGAAAATAAGGTCTACCAGGTAGCACAATTCTGGATATCCTTGTTTGTACGCAAACTATCTACATAGTACGGCGCTCAATCACTATAGTCCTTTCCTCACAGTAAGTTTGTTTAACATTCTCATTGGAGACACTTCACATGGTGCTCGCAACCGACAACATTCGCATGGGTCACGCCTATACGTTATAAATTTCCATTATCTCACTATCATTGGGAGGCCGCACCTCTCCACATGACAACTACTCGGATTTATTTATATACAAAACTCCCATTCTGAGAAAACCATACGAACATTTGACTACTCTTGTTTGCCTAAAACAGTCGTGGAATTTCACCATAGTTATCGGATATTTTCTCGACCGATCCAAAAATTCTGATTATCTACTCACCTCTAAACATACGGAAGGAGAATAGTCGGGGTTCTTCGATAACAAAACCTTAATAAGCACTTCGTACGCGACAAACAGGTACGAGTGCTTCTACAGAGCATTCTTGAAATCATCGTACCAAGATACCAAAGTCTGCTTCACGTGGCTCCACTAATCTTTAATCACCGTGCGCCTATTCCCTGGCTAAGGGTGATACATCCTACTTGAAATGAACCTTATCTCCGCTGGTTCCTGAAATCCCATATCAAAGGTGGGATTCACCAATCTCATCCTGATTCAGAGATTTATACTACGCCGGACCATGCATTGACGCGATCCTTCCTTTCAAAGGAAGTCTGGGGCATACTAGTTAATATTGTAAACCAACCCAAAGGAATATCAATCACTTCCTTCTCGGAGACTTAATTCACATGTTCGGGATGAACCCTTGATCTTGTTTTGAGGATGGCAACCCATCCAAAAACTTTACCGACCTCTTCCAATTTCAGGAATTGTCGATAAACACAAAATTCTTTGGTTGATTCTCCTCTTTCAACCAAACCTTATCTATGGGCGGTGCATGTAGAGACTACTCACTACGTCCCGCTAAACATCGATTTTTCCTTGAAATGTCTCATATTAAGTGACACGTCATACTCCCCTTCCTTCCTTGGTGTATGCCGAATGTTTTGACCCGTGCTCTTCTCTCCACGAAGCGCACTTCTGGATCTCTTATACCATACATACATCATTACTCTTTGTATGCGCAAGTCGCTCTCACGCTTGACTAATAACAAATACGCTCCGAGTGTGTTTCATAACAATTAAATTCTACTCTATTCAAGGAATACCCCTTCTTAAATGGCTTCCCACAGCCTTCCAATCAAATTAGGGTGTGCCATTCTAATTGCATACTTTTGTATGGATTATCGCCCCTCATGTGACGTTTAATCCACTATATCACTTCCACTTCGTTATACTAGTCCCACAAATATATATTTCACACGTCTATTACCGCGTCCCTTCGACTCGGACGATTTTAACTGCAGTTAACCAAGATGCCCACATTTTTGCAATACCCCGATAGCCCTGGGAGAGCGAACGGCGTGCTACTCATCTGTAGAATTAACTAAATCCAACAAGACATAAGGAATAGGGCATTCAGATTCCATGTCAACAAAAAGGGAAACAACAAATTTCAACCTTCTTCAGATAAGTTCAATAATTTCCCCAAATATGTACATCAACCAAAATAAATCACTAACGCTCTATTCATCAAAATAATTACAGGTCATCTCTTTTGTATAATAAAGTTCTTTCCAGATAATCCATTTTAAAAATCATTCCAAATCTTTGTTCACCTTGTGTTTTGAACGCGGTTACGACATTTGGGTACTCTCCATCGCCCTAGAAATCAAAATTTTTAAATCCTCCTTATCATCGTTCCACCCCTCAACTCGTGGGGATAACTTTCAATGCTTTCTTACCACAAAAATCCGGCTCCAATGGCTTTAAAACTAAATTCAACTTCCAACTTACATACATAATTACTTGATCCCATTTCGACCAGGGTACCGAAATCATGGAGTAGTGACCAAATGTCTCCCTATTTCCAACCTTACGATAAGTTTCATGCGTGGGATGTCTCGCAAAGCGAAATCCAAATAAGGAACCCCCCGATACACTACTACCTAGCATTGTCGGTTATCGAAATCCGTTAGGTCCTCCGTCCATAGCATGTACCCCTTTATTCCGTCCCTTGACGGAAAAGTTACAATTCCTCCCGAAATTATGCTTAACAAGAAACGTTTCACCAATTTCACTATCGTCCCGTATTGGTTGATGGTAATTGCATTCTATAAACCTCGAATACATACGATCGGAATTCTCAAAATTCCTTTCCCTAATAATAGGGGTATAACTCTTAACTCCCACATCTCTAGAGGATAGATATAACACTGCACTCTTCCTATCACTAAGTTCCGAAGTGATAAACATAATACTGAGTCAAGTCTTTTCGCTCAACGGTAAATACCGATACATACTGAATCATACTGACAAAGTCTATACATACATTGGCATCGAATATCTCGAGCCCACTATCTCCTTCGAAGTCTCTAGGATAGATAATATAAGTGCGAGTCCAACCTTCTTATGGGTAAAGCCTCACTAAAACAAAACATGCTGCACTAATGCAACTACTCCGATAGCCTTGCCATAAATGCCCACTATCGTACTAACCATTTCTATAACGTTTTATCAAAGGTAATACCATACTCGTATATCGCATCACTACGACGAGTTACCTCAATAAAATACTTAACACTGTTAATATACACATTCATCCTATATTCACATAATGGTAACGTTTATAATTATATGCATTAAACTCATCTCACATGCTAATCTAGTAATGAACAAAATATGGTGACTCGCTCGGGTCACGTAAACACGTGGCATCCTCTGAGGATACAACTTATACTTCCACCTTGTCAATCCTCTTGACTGAGCAAATGGTTTCCGGACGTAACACGTCTACTCAAACCAAACAAAATTACTTTAATCGTTGTCTTTTACTAGGCACCGTATTCTTGTCCTTTTACTCACTTTGGAACATATTATCGTGAGCGATTTCACTCCGCACAAAATACCTCAAGACATAATCCACTTACTACCTGTCCTACTAAATAGGTTAGGATTGTCCTTCTCTCGGACTTTAGTAGACTCGATTCCTGTTAGCTGCCTCGGTTATACCCTTAGTCCTTTAGGCCCTAAAGAACATGTCACTGACTATAATAGTCCTTACTGGATTTACCATCTCTTGGTAAGAGTTTAACTATCTGAAGCATTTAAATGGGTCCCCTGATGTGTATCCACATCCCTTTGTGGTGCTACACCACCACCATTGTATTCAGTCTTATTTTTGATTAAATTCTTTGATTCTTTTAGCTTCCCCCACAAAGAGGCGTTATCATCTATATTGACAAAATATGACATTGTCAACCTCTAAACCGGTCGTCCATTAGAATTTCCCCTTTGAGTGTTATCAACTATTATTACGAGTCGATCTCCCACTTGGAGTCGTTTCCTCCACTTGTATCTACATTTTCCGATACAAAATTCGCTAACAATTAAGATTCATATTCACAAATGGACCCCTGTCATGCCCTCCCGCGATGAGTTCAGAACCACGTTCGCTTCTAATCCTGAACAGTTGAGGAAGGAACATACGGTCAACACTGTACCTAAGGTTCTCCTATAGGCATAGCATTCCACTTCAAAAATTTGGTGGTTGACTCCCATCATTATAACTTCGTCCTGAAAGCCAAGAAAATTTTCTCTAAATTTTCACTTTCAGTTAGCCACACTCCGTCCCATATCTAAACCTTTGGATACTTTACCTCCTTTGGTAAACACACGCAATTTCTGCATTTCTAGAATTTCCACAGATAGTTCTCTACCCGTTTGTAACACGTTGGGTAAGTTTACCCATCGCACCTCATTCGACTATAGCAGCATTTGGAAATCATTGCTGCGCCTTAGTCGCCTTTCTAGTCTTTGGCTTACCGTGCCATAATGGAGGTGACCTCGACTACGGTCATCATCCTCGAATATATTTTACCACCTCAACTGAGCCCGGCCTCCTAATGTCCGCTTAACGGTCTTCTTCTGACATCCGTCATCGCTCGGCACACGCACACATCCGAACGAAATTAGAATTCACTAATGTATACACATTATAGCAGGAGAATGAAATCTCATCAAAAAAATCGACAATCCTAAACATAGGGCTCTATATCAAACAAAGCAACGCTGAAAGCATAATAAGCCGCACAGATCCTAAAGGACACTAGAACCTGATGCTCTGATACCACCCGTGACACCCCGCCTAATTAAATACCGGGTGATCACTCCTTTATTAAATTAAAAATCAAGGTGAACAGTTGGTTCATTCTTAGCATCACTGTCGCAAATGAAAATCTTTTCCAATTAAACACCCTAAATAATTAAGCTAAGTGTCAAAACCATTTAAACCTTTATTTCCATTTTATTTAAATCTAATTATAAAACCTTTAACCATTTACATTCTAAGATATCACACAATAAGTATAAGAATAAAATGAACATTCAAGAGTTTACCCATCAATAATAAATCCCAACTTTAAAACACTAAGGGAAAACATCCTGACAGTAACATATCCCGAAATAAAGATACTGAAATTAAAAGAATTACAATCTCTGACAATACCAACTAAATAATGGAAAAAGGGCGACACATGCCCCCACTGGATAAAGATGAACTAGAAGTAGAGTCAACAATGAGGTCGTCTAAGCAATGGCCTGCAACACCCACAAAAGCTACAACGCGTTCCATCCAAGAACCCTAAGTAAGACACCCCTGTGGCTGGGCACCTGTAATACATATATATATATATATATATATATATATATATATATACACACACAAAAGAGAAGAGGTAACAAGAAACGGGTCAGAGCCCGAATGTAAAACAGTTTTAAAAAATAGTTTGGCAAGTACTTAAAATGCTTACCGGCTAATGCAACCGTCATATTAGTATGCGACACTCTCTTGAGAATTCTCACCTCTCATCTAGTGTGCACGTCTATCGTACTAATGAACCCCATATATCTCTCTAACTTATTATCCATAAGTTTTAACACGTTAAATTAAGGTTATGATATTCACTTTAGAAAAGTCTTTCTCTTCAAGATTTCTTACGTTATTTAGAAGAATTCCGTATTGTTACAATGTTTCCGAATACTTACAGGGAAGTTGGTGAATTTCATACTTTACTTAACTACTATTTTACTCAGTAGAAAGTTCTCATATAGTTACACATATATATATTAATTACTCGTATAATATATATATATAGATACCCAGCACCCCACATAACAACTATGGTGCTAGACTTCCATATATAAGTATATATATACCAATCACTCATAAATCATATATATACTAACGACACCCCACATAAAACTATGGTGCTGGCATACTCTGCTATCCAGTTCCCGTATCACTCGTACTAAGGGAAATACAAGTTCGGAATCACTCTCGAACTGTATTAACACATACACAAACAATATTGAGGCGAAGCATAGATTCCAAGTCTCTAAGAGGATAGCACATGCCCCCATATCTCTTAGGACCGTCTGAACTATCGATTCGATAGCCTGTACCAAGGATATATATCTTCTAGGGTACGAGTCAATATCCCCCATAAAGGTCCCATCGAGATAAGACTGTCCCAGCGCGGTAACCTCAGGGATAACAAGTAGCGCGGGCACGATTTTCACACAGATATAATATATGCATAATCACACAGTCATATATATATATACATGTATTCACATCCACATTATTAGATTTGGTGCGCTCACGACCCATAATTATAATTATCCGTTATTGCACATTTTACTCAATTATATCGTATAACGGACTCATTCCTCTTATTCTCGTAATAATTTATTCTAAACTCACTTCTCGTCACTCGAAGTATTCTCTTTATCTAAGTATAATTTCAGTAGGCCCTCTCTTGCCTTCTAATCCAACTTATTAGATGTTTCGATTATTTAATCAACGCCCGTATGATTTCTTAAGTATGAAAGTCTCCCCGTTTACCCTTTATTTCCCTTCACATTAAAGTTCTGCTTTATCGGATTTCTCTTGATCCTACTGGTCCTTTTTATGTTCCAATATGTTCTAGCAATCCTAATAAAGGTTTACTATGCATAAAAATCGAATTAAGCTAACACGAACAAAATTGCAGTTTTCCCAGGAGGGGTCGATCAATCGAAGAAAGGGGGTCGATCGATCGATGCTCTGGGCTCGATCGATCGATCAAACAGGTATGGCGAAATCTGCAGAATACCAGTTACGGGTTCTATCATCCAAACTCCTCAAATTCCAAACTTTAAACTTCCAAACTCCCAGAAATTGATTCCACAAACATAATAAACCCAAATGAATAATAATCTACGTAAGGCATGCGAGTTTTCATCAAGAATCGTGGGTTAAAAGGGCCAAACTCTATATAATTCTCATGAACCCTAATATTTTCTTTATCTTAGTTTCTTTCATTCTTTTTCCAGATTTTCTATCACTAATACCATGGAAATTCGTGGCTCAACCTCTACATGTGAAATGGATTTCCAGAAATATGATCTCTATCACTATGACATGCAATTTGTGTCTCAAATTAATGTTTTTCTTCAAAAACACTAATTCTAATCAACATAAGACTAATATAAAAGGATGCATTAACTTGATAAAAGCAAGATAGAATCTTGCCTGGAAATTTAGTCTCTGATTTGTGAACGAATTTGGTGTGGTTGCGTTCCCCGTCGCACGATCTACGCGTTGGTGGTGACGGCGGTGCAATCGGAGGTGTTCTTGGCCTAGAACTCCTTGGAGAGCTTCTCCTCTTCCTATCCAATGGCCGTCATTAGTATTTGGTTGTGTTAACCCTAAAAGGTGACACTTAACATCTGATATAACCCTTGCAAATTTGTGGGTTTAATTACCCATAATTACGAAATGTCTGAAACGCCCTCCCGGGTTACTAATTAGGCCTAAAAACGCCTCGAGACCCAAACTAAACCCCCGGGTACACTTTTCTGACTATCTCGACCCTTCCGGATACTTTGGCGCACTCAAAATGACCATACGAGCAACTTATAATTTATTCACTTTTATTAATCAACATTTAGTCCCGACACGACACAGGCGCGTCCCGACTTAAATTTCCATAATTGTCATTTTATTCACACGTG
Organism: Sambucus nigra; assembly: GCA_949130495.1. Classification (NCBI taxonomy): domain Eukaryota; kingdom Viridiplantae; phylum Streptophyta; class Magnoliopsida; order Dipsacales; family Adoxaceae; genus Sambucus; species Sambucus nigra. The sequence continues at coordinate 313,055,092 of OX422213.1, forward strand.
ACAATTTTATAAAATAAAACTCATATATTACTATACTCATCCAGTAACATTCAACAAATAGCAAATTTCCAATAATTACTAACTCGTCACGCTAGTAAATAAACAACATTCCAGATTAAAATTAAATTAATTTATCTCAATTAAATTTAATAAATTCCTAAATTTAAAAGCCATAAAAATACGGGGTATTACAGCTTTTTAGTATTAAGTAATTTTATATCTTCTTTTGATAGTTGAATACGGTGTTCCTTGACATCCCTTTAAGTTGGGTTATATAGCATTTTATCATCAAATCAAAAACTGCATTTAAATAAGTTTTGAATTTTGTGGGTATATTCACTGCAAACCCTCACGAGACACCACTCGTCCTATAGGGCAACCTATATCTTTAACGGCTTGTTGCACATGCTAAGTGCAATCACCAGTGCCTGCGAAAGTGGCACACTTTTGGATACTTATCTATGTTTTCTCTCTAATTTTTGCTCGAGGACTAGCAATGTTCTATTTGGGGGTGGTGTGATAAGCACCCAAAAGTGTGTATTTTATACCTCGAATAGATGCATTTTAGTTGCTCATTTTTAATAAAAATGACCTTATGTTCGTATTTATTTATTTCTCAGGCCAATACGCAGTTGCGGTACAAATAATGCTAAATCAGTACAATTGCGACTCAATAGCGGTCAAAATCGTGCATCGAAGAAATCAAAGGAGACCGCGAAGTCTGGAGTCCTATTTGAGTGTGCCGAGATGTGTTCCGATGCCCCGAACCAGTCCCATAACCTTAGCCTAGCCCAGACCGAGCCCAGTCCATCACCCGAGCCTGTGTGTGTTGAGTTTGTACCTTTTTAGATTTTTATTTTGAGTCGTTTTATTTTTAGGACTTATTTTAGAATTATTTAAGATTTTTAGAATTTATTTGCATATTTTTATATTTTATTTTTATTAGTGTATTTTTATTTTGATTTTTCTTAGTTATTAGTTTTTATTTTATTTTATTTTATTAGGATTAGTTTATAGGATTTCATTTATTTTTTATTTATTTTTTTAGATTTTACATTTTTAGGATTTTAGTTTTTAGTTTAATAGATTTTTATTTTTATTTTTATTTCTTTTTAATTTCATTTTTTTTATTTGAGTCTTTATTTTATTTAGAGTAGTATTTTATTTTTAGATTTTTAGTTTTGTTACTTTTATATTTTTTTTAAATAGTGTCATTTTTAAGGGTCACAAACTAACACACACAAAAACAAATCCTAAATACTCACTCACTCATACCTAACTTATCCTACACTCACCTACACATTAAAACACCCTCACCCGCACAAACCTACCATACACCTCACACACACCCTATCAACCCCACCATCATCTTCAACCTCACCTCACTCTCTCTCTTCCCTCCATAACCAAAAACCATCCACACACCCTCACCATAAAACTCAAAACCAAAATCACAACCATCCCCAAACACCATACCCAACTCTCTCTCTCCCCTTTAATTCCCCAACCGGACCTAACCCACTCCGGCCGCCTGACCGAATCCGCCACTAACTCCGGCCATTCCGCTCGTGACCCGTCCCCTACCGAGAACAATAAGTCCGGCCAGCAGCGACCTTGCCTCACAGACTTGCAACCCAAGTCGAGACCCACTTCGGAACAGCAAAACCCAGTCTGCCTAGCTCCCAACCCGAATCCAATAATCCTCCGTGTCCAACCCATTCCCTACTACCCTTATCCCTTTAAAATAAGAACAAAATTTAATCCAAATGAAATCCCAAAAAAATCTCACCATTCAACAACAAAAATCGTGGCTTTTAAAAAAAAGGGTATCAGCTCATTTAAAAAAGGAGACTCTCATAACAGAAAAGGAGAGAGACGCGTAGAGAAAGAAAAAGAGACTGTATATTATGTACAGTTAACGGTCATTAAAAATTTTCAGAAAAATAAAAAAAAATTAGTTTAACTTTAGAATAATTTTTAGGTTTAGTTTTTAGTCTTCTTTTTGTAATCAAGTGCTGAAAATTGTGAAGAAGTTGGACGCATGCAAGGCGCATTTCAAGACAAATTTGTGGAAAAAATTACGTATTGTATTTTTACATTCTCTTTTCAATTTATTTCCTTCTTGACATATTATTTATTGTTGTTTATGCACACATGAGAATGTTTGGCTAAACACTCCATTCAAGGGGTGGGATGCACTGTGAATGATGTTAATTTAATTAATTGATTTCATTAATTTTATATTTCTAGGTAAATTAATTTTTTACTGTCACCAATTAATTTATGTAATGAGAGTTAGTAAATTAATTGAACAAATTAATGTTTGAATTTATGAATCGAACTAGAGATAGGTTTTTCCTATTTTTGAATATTAATTCGGTGTTGAAATTTAAGGATTGATATTTTTTTCATTAAATTGATCCTAGCGAGTAATTTTCTGAAAATAGTGTAGTCCTAATTTTTCATCGTGTGACATTTTAAAATTAAATTTCTGAAAAAGATTTTATTTAATTTATAATTTTAACGAGAGTTAGATTATCGATTTAATATTATCTCAAAATATTTCAAATTAATAAATTGAGAAATTAAAATAATTGAAAATGCAGTGTAATCCCATCTCTTGACCTTCTCACATATTTTTGCACATTTTTTCATTATTTGGTCATTTTATAATTTTAGCATTTATTAGTTAATTTCTCCCTTGAAATTGTTTAAAAATAAAAAAAAGATTTTAATAAAAAAAAATTGAATTGCACGTTTTCACATTAATTGTTTCACCTTGAAAGTTGGATTGATGCCCGTACTTACCGCAATACGAGTTATTTATAGACAAGTTTTGTAGGTACTCAAGGAAATTTTAAGAGTGGCTTTTGAAGACAACGACCGTACCCAAAAAACTTCTTATCACTTCTCAATATATCCCCACCCATTTACTTGTGGTGATAGTTTTCCTAGTGCTTCCTTCGTAGCACTACCCGACTCCACTAGCCATATATCGTAATAACTTTCAACTTAGAGTGTTTTCTCTACATGTTCAAAAATTAACATTTAATAAACCGATGACCTAGCATCCAATAACGTCTCTCTACTCCAGACATTTATTAAGGTCAAGATAGTCGGAATAGGGAACCTGGTGGTAGTAATTGGGTCTCGAGGTATTTTTTGGCATAACCGGGCCCACACGGTGATGTTTGGGTCAATTGGGCTTGGCCTGTAGGTTTAATTTAGGGATTTGAGCTAATTAACCTAATTTAAGGAGTTGGGGTATAGAAAACCCTAGTATTGGAGAGGAAGGAAGAGGAAGAGATCGAGAAGCTTTTGGGAGCCAAACCAAAGGGGAATTGGGGTGTTCTTGAATCCATCATCTTCTATGTGGAATCAGACTCTATGAATCCTATAAAGCAAGTGGTTAAACTTTATTTTGATTTAAATGGAAGAATTTCATGTTCATATTATATTATGTGTTGAAAAATTCGTTTTGGTAGGATGACACATGTGATAAAATGGGTTTTGGGGGAGTCAAGCATTAAAGGTGAAATTGATGTTTAATTAATGTGGAGATAATATCATATGATGTTTGAATATGACTTAGAATTGAAACCCAGTAACAATTGTTGTTGAATTCGAATTATTCAATCGAATTGAAATAGTGATTTAAAGAATTTTGAGAAAAACCCAAATTCGTTAACACTAGAAGTTGTTATGAAAATAAGTTATGATTGATGACATATATTGGTGATTAGAACTTATTTATGGATGAAATAAACATAGGATATTATTTGGTTGAAGTTTGGGTTGGAATTGAAGCTTTGAGGTTTAAAAATGGTGGAATTTACAGTTGGAGAAGAAGGTTGTCACCTGCTCGATCGATCGATCGATGGATTTCATCGATCGATTGATGATCCTAAAATTTAGGCAGTTTTGCCTTTTTAATTATATATATTAAATTTTCTTTGGAGTTTATTTTAGGTTAGTAATTTAGTGAAAAATAAATATGGGGCCTACCTCCTAGCAATTATAGATGGATGTTATTGGGATTGGGAGGGTGAGACAAGCCGTGTCACATAATTAAGGAACTGGGTGAAATAAATTCTAAGGTTCAAATTACGGGCCGAGAGAATGAGTACGAGTATTGTAGTTGAGTGACACTGTGCTAATAAATTAATAAATGGTTGATTAATTAAATTACGAGTCGAGATAGAGACTCGGGTATTTTGGGCTTGTGCTACGGGTGTTGGGCATGGGTTAGTCGAAATTATATATATATATATATATATAATATGATAGGGAAGTTTTTGAAAATATTCACATTTTTAACGGTTCAGATTGATGCCACCTCCTTACATATTTTAATGGTTGAGATCAGATCTACCTTATTTTCACCAACCTATCCCTCAATTATTTGGTTTCCCCCACTTTTCTACTTATCAAACTTACACTTTAATTCACAACTAAGGGCAAAATAGTATTTCACTCACATTCTCTTTCTCCAAACCCCTTAACACAATACAAACGCACATTTTGCATCCCTCCCCCATTTCGTCTCTACCCCTTTTGTCTCTTCCCTTCCAAAACTCTCAATCCTCCCTCATTTCGGCACTATAGGATCACGATTTCAGAAGGATGGAGTATTACATTGTAATACCCCGTATTCTTGATTATTTAAATAATTATGGGATTAATTATTATTGTTGAATTAATTAAATTAAAATGTGAGATTTAATGCTTAATTAATTCGGATTAAAATATATATTAACTAGCGTGCCAGGGTCAATACCTATTGATTGAATATTACTGTGTGATATGTAATATGGAATTATGCATTTTGATAAATTGTCTAGAATGAGAAATATGAAAAATGGTAAATTAAGTGAGACGCGCGTGTGAGTCGTGTCGGGACTAATTAATGGGAATAAAAAGAGAATTCATTTTTATTAACTCGTATAGCCCTTTCGAGTGCACCGTTGAGTCATAATAGTAGACCCGGAGGTTTAGTTTGGATCCCGGGGCAATCTTAGGCCTAAGCAGTATCCCGGGAGGGCATTTTGGTAAATTGTATTTTTGGGGCTAATTAATGGACGAAAATGAGAGTGCTTTAATATTCCTTACAAAGTTACAGTTAGGGTTTTATCTGCAAAAAAGAAAAGAGAGAGTCCCAAAGGAAGGAGAAGAAGATGTTCCTAGGAGTTCCAAGGCCAAACCTAGTCATCTTTCACCAAAAACATCATCAACGCGTAGATCGAAAGAAGTAGAACACATCCATACTAATTTCAAGTGACGAATCAAACCTTCATAATCACACAAGTGTTTATTACTTGCTTTCCTTAAGCAATACTCATGTCCATGTTAGTATAAGAATGAAATACCCATGTATTTATAATAAAAGTGGTGAAAATTGGAGATTGGATTTACATGAATTGAGTCTGAGATTAATTTAGGTTAAACCACTTATGTATGTAGATTAGAAATCATGTATAGATGACTTTAGGTGATGAACAAATCTGGAAATTTTATGTTCTTAAATGATAATTGGAAAAACTAGGGTTCTATTACTTATTTGGGAATTCCAGATTACATTGATGATTGGTAATGAATTAATGATGTTATATTAGTGGAAATTATTCATACATGTTTGGAAATTGATTTAGAAGGATTGAGCAATGATTGAGAATGATCCGTAGAGGTTATAGGTTTGAATTGGTGGTGAAAAAGTTTCTGGGCATATTTGCATTGAAAAGGGTAGCAGTCAAGACCGTTTTTCATAAAAAGGTCCACATCGTTTTTTAGAAAAAGGTCTGGATCGTTTTATTTTAAAGGTCCAGATCGTTTATTTTTTTTAATAGTGTCCGGATCATTTTCTTAGTGTGTTTGGACCGCCCTACTATATTTTCCAGAATTGAATTGCGGACCTTTAGGACATCTTTCGGGACTTGTAATGTAGGAACATTAATGAAGTACACTAAGAATTGAAATTATGTTACATTAATGCAAGTGTGGCGTAAGACTTGGGCATACGTGGGATGTATTAATCTTAGAAATTCGAGAGAGAATACTTGAAATAATAATGTTCAGATTAGTAATAAGAGATTTCAATAAGTGAAAAATATATGATTAGGTTGGGTACATACCTATGGATTTTAATCGGATATGTGTATGCCTATTATCTGATATTATTGTTAAGTGCACTAATGGGTGATAACCCGGGGGTGCAGGAATATTATTATTAAGTGCACTAATGGGTGATAACATGAGGGTGCATGAATATTATTGTTAAGTGCACTAATGGGTGATAACCCGAGGGTGTAGGAATATTATTGTTAAGTGCGCTAATGGGCGATAACCTGGGGGTGCATGATTAATATGGTTAGGTGCGCTAATGGGTCTTAGCCCGGGGGGTGCATAATTAGTATGTATATATATAGGGATGCTGTGACTATATTTATATATATACATGAACTTGTGAATTATTCTACCGTGTGTAATTTGTAGATTGGAATGTGGTTATATAAAATATATCTTAATGTATAACAGATTCATTATGAATTAAGAAACATGTTAATTAGCTATTCGATATAGACTAATTTAATAGCGTATTGTATGGGCAATACGTGAATACTATTAGTGAGTATAGTTAGTATCATTATGACTTCGAGCTAGTTTGGCTGGGTTGCATAGCTAGGTGGGATTAGATGTATGTTAGGCGTGCACAATAGATGAGAGGTGAGAATCTCATGTGAGAGTTAGATATCTAACATGCACGTAATATTTACTTTATTGGAGTTTTAAATACTTGCTAGATCATTTTTTAAAACATCGGGCTCTGACTCGTCTCTTGCATCTCTTCTCTCTTTTGCTATATATGTACTATATTAGGAGCTCAGCCACAGGGACACTAGATTTAAAGACTAGGAGTATTTGGCGTGCTGCAACTGTTGTGGAAGCTGTAGGTCCTTGCATTAGACGCCCTTATCATTTCATTCAGTTTTATCCATACTTTTATTTAGGGTATGTGTCGCCCATCCTTAGTCACTTTTTTTTATCAGAGATTGTATTCAATTTACATCCAGTTATTTTAGTTGGATTTTTTTTTACTATGGTTCTTTGGTTTGAGGTTTTGAACTGGAATGTTTTATCCAACCTTATTTATTTTAGTATTTGATTCAGACTGAGTATTTATTATATTCATGTGTATGGTTAATGGTTTAAATGTTATTACTTGAATTGGAAAATGAAAATATTTTGTTATATTATAATGGAAAATATTTTTGACACCAAGTTAATTTATTATTGTGACACCCCGCCTAATTAATTACCGGGTGATCAGTCCGTAATTAATTAATTAATTAATTAATTAATTTCAGAATATCAAGTTGGTTCAGATAATGCATCACTGTCGAAAAACTCAAATTTTTAATTTAATAAAACTAACCACCTAATATTTAAAAAGGTTGGTGTCAAAATTTTATCTTGTTATTAACCATCAACATCAAAGTCAATATATAAAGTCATCATCATACATCACAATAGCATACAGAAAACTAACTGAATATAAATAAGGAACTGTAGCAAACACATCTAGTCAAATCCCATATAATAATCCAATGGCATGAAATTAAAGTCTAATGATGAAATAAAACAACTCTAAATCTCTGAATGTAAATAGGATGGACGACATGTCCAACTGTAATACAAGACTGATAGATAAGAAGCAATAGACTTAGAAACGTCTACTAGCAATATCCTGTAGCTTCCACAGAAGCTAAAGCTCGGCAAATGAATGAAAAATTCTAAGTATGGTGTCCCTGTGGCTGAGCACCTAAAACAATAAAACAAGAGAAGAGATTTGCAGAAAAACGGGTCAGAGACCGAGTAGAAAACAGTTTAAATATAACAAGTGCTTAAATTGAATTAATTAGCACATATATTATCCATGTTAACTTAGCGTACTCACTTGAGATGCTCACCTCTCATCTAATGTGCACACCTAGTGAGTCTAACTACCCATACTAGTATCGTCACTCTACCTGACTTTATGTAGGATAATCGCTATGCCTGATAACATAACTAATACCCCGAAACCAATGTATTATTATTATTATTATTATTTAGGAATAGGTTTAAGGATGTTATAACTCATTCTTATAGAATTCTATTCCCAATAGGTGACCCAATAAGTATATACTTTAATAAAGTATCCAATAAGAACAAAGAATGGAACTTAGTATACATATATAAAATCTCACTATGTATACATACAAACATATCTATACAGCACCCATGGTTAAACCCCTGGTACTAGGCATACTCAGCTATCTAGTCTTATTGTAACGCTCACGCATAAAGGACAACAGGTTCGATCTCTCAAGACCCAATGACGCAGATACACATATTGGAGGCGGACATAGTCCCAAGCCGATGGGCTACGCACATACTTACGTACCCAAACGACCGTCATCACTATCATTCTCACAGATATCCCGTACCTAGGTCACATGTTCTAGTGGTACGACTCAAAATCCCCCGAAGGCACACAAGATATGGTCGTCCATAACGCATTAACTCCCGTTCGATAGTCAGTAGCTAGGTATGTCATACATATGATATTCCAAGTAATAAGCATGCACACAACTTATATAAATTAATAGGTAATCACATAACCCAAACACTATAATCCGTAAGTACTATTAATGCCATTACTCTCTTCAATACCCACATATATATAGCCTCTCTACGACTTACATCCCCTCCTAGGTTTCCATAAAAATTCAATACCCCAAGTACTATTACCCCTTAATTGCTCAACACTTTGGAAATTTAAGCCACCCCTTACTCACGAAGGTTAATAAACTTATATAGATAACCCTAGGAAGATTTCCAATCCAAACAAACCCTTAAAACCCATTCTGGAATTTCGTTAAAAGTTCCAGGATTCTCGTTCAAACGAAGTTCCCACTTCGAATGAACTTCGTTGGAAATCTCGTTCGAACGATGTCGTTCGAACGACCTGGGCAGGTCTTTTAACAAAAATTTCGGATAGACCCAATTCTTCCCCAACTTTGATTTTTCTAAATTTCTAATCCTCAAAAACATATGAATACTCAACCCAATCCAAATCAAGTATTCCTACACTATTCCAAATCACTTTAAGACACTTTTTAACACGAATTAAAGGTCAAATCCTTATAAAATCGATCGAAATTAAATTATCTCTTAAACTTCCAATAATTCTCTTGAATATGGACCAAAAATTTTAATTGTCCAAAACTCTTATTGTGATTCGTGAATAAGACATAATATTCACATATTTTATTAGTCTAATCAAGGGCAAGACCTATACATGCATACCCATCTCCAATTCATAAGTTTTCCTCTTCATTTAGTCTAATTAAACCTAAGTTTTCATTGCATCAATTTGTATCATCAAACCTAAATTAACAAGAACAATATATTCTAAAAAGGGGATCAACTAAAAAGGGGAGCAAGATAAACACTTACCTCGAAATGAAATTCTGATTATCGGACTAAAATTGGAATGGGAACGATCCTCTTGACACGATCTACGTGCTAGTGTAATTTTTTTGAGTGTAAGCTTGAGTTCTTGGCTTAGGGCTCCAATGGAGTCTTCTTCTTCCTTGGGTACTCTCTCTTTTCTCTCTTTCTCATGTAAGTTGAAACTGACAGACCACTAACCCTCAATGCTTTTAATTAAACTCAATTTTCGTCCATTTAATTACCCAAAAATTCTAAAATACCCCTCCGGGGTGTCATTTTGGGCTAAAATGTCTCAGACTTCAAATAAAATACCAGAGTAATGTTTTCTGACTATTTAGACCCTTCTCAATACTCTAGCGCACTCAAAATAGTCATCCGAGTTATATAAAAATAATCTACCTTTTTAACCCCCAAATACATACTAGTGATGCGACTCATACATGTCCCAAATATTTATATCATAACTGCCGTATATCGTATCCCCGACCATAATATTATTTCAATAACTACCAGCTCTCATCACGCTAGTAATTATTACTATAAAATCAAATTAATTACAATTTAAATTTTATCCTTTTAATTTAATTGATCCCCATTTTTCATAATGCAATAAAAATAAATATGCGTAAAAATTCGGGGTATTACAATTATTAGGTGGTTTTATTTATTAATTTCTTTTCGACAGTGATGCTAAGAATGAACCAACCGAACATTCTGTTTTTAATTTAATAAAGGACTGATAACCCGGTATTTAATCGGGCGGGGTGTCACACACATTTAGGTACTTTTATTTTAAACCGCCCTCATTTCAACCACCCATTTTTTACACAGATTTTGTTCAAAATCCACATCTTTGGATCTACAGATCTAAACATTTTGAACCATTTTGTATTTTTAAAATTTTGATTTCGGTGCATCATTTTCTTTACTTTTGTTAATCACGTTTGTTTGCAATCAGGAGCTTGAGTTTGGAGCTTTCGAAATATTAATTGTTTTTTGTTTGATTTTGTAACTTTTTACATATAAAATCTCATGTACTTTTCTAATGGGCTTCCACCTTGGACTCCCTAAGACTAGGTGGGACTCGCTGACCACCCATGGAGCTCAGGTTCCAGGTATACTTTATTATTTATCCATTTATTAAATCTCTTCATAAATTGGGTTCGGTTATTATCTCTATTTTTCAGAAATCTCTTTAGAAATCTGGAATCCCGTAAGCGCAAGAACAATCTCTTCAGAAATCAAGTATACTTTGTTGCCATTTATCTATGCTTTTTCAAAGGTTAGGTAACGTCTGTGTATTTCTATGTCTGAAAAAATACCTCATTCTGAATTTGTTAAGTTTTCTTAAAAAATATCTCTAAAGACTTTATCTTTTAATTTCATAGAAAAAGTTGTAACGTTGGTGCATTGGAATTTGTTAAGTTTTCTTAGAAACTATTTCTACACTTTTGTGGAGTTGGACGCACTATTTAGGCAAATTATTGTCACACAGAAATGAACGTTGATCCAGTACAATTTCAAATTGTATTCTTATAAATCATTTGTCTATTGTGCTGACTTGCATATTTTCCTACGGAAGTCAATTTTTTGTCATTCATGTTGTGGTTTCATATCGATCTTAAATAGCCATTCCAAACATTAACTTCTGGAAAGTGGGATTTTCTTTATTTTCATGGAATTTTTTATGTTCCTTCCAGTCATAGTATTGACGCCTCAGAACTTCTTTATTGTCTTTACTCTTGGGGGACTTTATCATTGGGTCTTTCTTTGTGCTTCAAGGTCCAAAAAAACAGTTTACAAAAATGTCATAAAAATATAAACTTCCATATACGTTGGGATTCCTAGGCAGTATGATTGGGACCATTTATGTTTCCACGCTGTTTCATAGCTACATTCTCTTTGTGTTCTTCTCTGTCACATAGGTTCTCGCACTAGCATACTATGCTAATTATGAATTTCTTAGTGGATATGCTGGGATGAAGTTTATTTCATCTTTTATGTTATCTTTTGTACTTTAATGCTTCGGCAGGTGACATTTTATAAGCCATGGAGGGTGAAATTGACATCATTGTGTTTGTAATTGTCGTGTCTTTTCTTCATGCTCAGAATTGTACAATTTATCTCTGGCGAGCTTTCCATGTAAATGAAGCATTACCCTTGATTGGATGCATTAGAAACTTGAAAGTTTACACAAAATAAAACTTAGCCTGTACTGGATGGCGTAAGTTTTGAATTTTAAGAAAAATTAAAGCTCTATAAGCTATGTCCCATAGTTTGCACCTATTTTCATTATTTATCCTGTTCATTAAGGATTTGGTAGCTTCTATGATTGCGGAGAACAATAACTTTATGGGTTATCAAGTTATAAAATTTGAATCGGGTATTTGGTTAGTTTTTTTTCATAAATTTATATTATGTTGAGATAATTTTGTGGTATTATTTATTTGGGGGTTTGGTGATTATGCCACTTGGGTTTTTGGGTTATAGAACTATCGTTTCTACTCGGTTATGTGCAAAGAAATAAAATTTATTTTTAACAATACAATTAGGCCTGTTCAAGTTCATTTCAGTCGATTAGGACTACTTTTTGTGGCACCGTGATATTTTGGGGACAAAGATCCTTTGTATTGTTCTCTTTTATATTGATTTGTTATTCTTATGGTTCATGAATATTCTTATGGCATTGGCTTATTGGTAATCTTAAAGATTATTATATTATTAACAGAAGTTTAGGTGTATTCTTATTTGGTTAGTTTTTTTTCATCAATTTATATTATGTTGAGATAATTTTGTGGTATTATTTATTTGGGGGTTTGGTGATTATGCCACTTGGATTTTTGGGTTATAGAACTATCGTTTCTACTCGGTTATGTGCAAAGAAATAAAATTTATTTTTAACAATACAATTAGGCCTGTTCAAGTTCATTTCAGTCGATTAGGACTACTTTTTGTGGCACCGTGATATTTTGGGGACAAAGATCCTTTGTATTGTTCTCTTTTATATTGATTTGTTATTCTTATGGTTCATGAATATTCTTATGGCATTGGCTTATTGGTAATCTTAAAGATTATTATATTATTAACAGAAGTTTAGGTGTATTCTTATTTGGTTAGTTTTTTTTTCATCAATTTATATTATGTTGAGATAATTTGTGGTATTATTTATTTGGGGGTTTGGTGATTATGCCACCTGGGTTTTTGGGTTATAGAACTATCGTTTCTACTCGGTTATGTGCAAAGAAATAAAATTTATTTTTAACAATACAATTAGGTCTCTTCAAGTTCATTTCAGTCGATTAGGACTACTTTTGTGGCACCGTGATATTTTGGGGACAAATATCCTTTGTATTGTTCTCTTTTATATTGATTTGGTATTCTTATGGTTCATGAATATTCTTATGGCATTGGCTTATTGGTAATCTTAAAGATTATTATATTATTAACAGAAGTTTAGGTGTATTCTTATTTATAGATATGCTATTAGTATGCAAAGATTTTGATTTTAGTATGTTTTGCTGTCAATGTCGTAAATAAACATTCGATGCATGAGAAATAAGATGGCAGTTGCAATAAACATTTACACTGGGACATATAACCGGGTTGCTTATTGGCTTATTGGTTTCTCTATCTACAAGTTGGTGTACGTTCTGTCCAATTTTTTTTCTTGATTTAACTTTGTTTTTTGTTCTTTTGTTGATTTGTACGTGTTTGTTCTTTTGTACAGGTGCACATTACTGCACATTAATTCATCCTGGTAATGTTTTGACACTACTCAATCTTTACTCATGTTTCATTCTTTTGTACAAAATCATATTGGTCAAGAAAGGGTTTGTAATGTTTAATACTTTTGTATATACCAGTCATCATGATCCACTAATTTGTGTGATAATTTGTAGCGTATTGTGATAATTTAAGGTTTAATATATGCATATTCTGATAATTTGCAGCGAATTATCATAATGCAGCGTATTGGGTTCATTCTCCCCATCAAAACTGTTAAAAAAGTAAGGTTTAATATTTGTTTTTTGTAGGCTTTTTGTACTTTTACAAATGTAAGGTTTGAATGGGTTTAATATCTGCTTTTTGTACGCTTTTCATTTAAGTTTTAGTTTCCGATTTTGAATGGGTCCCAAGAGGTTCAATTTTGTTTTGCATGTTTATTGTTTAGATATTTGGAGTTAAATCCCATCCATAATGTTTTTATTGGGACCCATCTTGCCATTTTTTTTGCCTTCAGTCCTATAACCGGTGGAAACGGAGCATACAAACTGTTTTTAAGGTGCTAAGTTTTGAGTTGAATCCTTTTCGCTTATTTCTTGATTTCGTAATTCTTTATGTTCAGGACTTGAAAACTGTTGCTCAAGCGTCCAAAAATAACTCGCTGGAATTGCAGTTGTTGGAATTGTAATTGCAGTTATGTGTATCTAATGAATGTTTTTTTAATTCTAAACTATTATTCTCTGTATCTCTTTTGTTCTACAACTCTGAACTTAGGAAGGAAATTATCTCACTCTTTCGGTAGTCTCTTTCTATCTCATATTTGAGACTTGTTTTCTTTATTTTATTTTGGTTTGACAAGTTGTCGATTTTAGCTCATTTTTGTTATTTTATTATTTTATTTTGTTCCATAAAATTGAATTAATTTGACCATCTTATTTGTTTTACATAATTATAGAAAATGTACTCAAGTTTGATTATAATCAATCTTTATGAGTACAAGTACAGGATGAATTAATGAGTAAAAGGATGCATCATGATCAAATAGTAAATGGAGGGACTTTAAGTTGAATATGAATTAATGAGTGAAGAAGTCATCCTACCATTTTTTATGCTGCTTCTTATGGATTCTCTTCATTTGGGTATGCCTAAGATTTTAAAGGTTTTAGTTAATATTTTTACTTATTTTAAATTTTAGTGTTTGTACTAAATACTCGCCATTTCATACATATGTTTTTTTACAGATATTTTTGTATGTGTAAAAAAGCATTATGAATATTGATTATTTTAACTGTTTAAAGTGTTATATCCATTTCTCTTTTTCAATTTTAGTGTTTTTAATGATTTCTAAGATGAATAACTAATCACCATTGATGGCAAAGAGATGAATGTTGCTATGAGGGCCTTAGGTTTTGAAATGACTAAAGAGCAAGAGATGGTTGAGGAAGCAGATCATGAATGTGATGGAGAAGTTAATGCTGATGAGTTTATGCAAATGATGAGGCGAGCATCATATGGATATTAGATCTAAATAATGCTTCTGCAACAGATGAAAGGTACTTTAGATTATGGTTGTGTTATTTTATAATATTGAATATATTTATTAAGCTGGTTTGATCACGTGAAAAAAAGTATCAATACAGTAATATGTGATTAGGGGAAGCCTGTTTTAGGATGGGTGCACTTCAACACACACAGTAAAAGTGTTTTCCCCAAATATAAACACAAGAATAATGTGGATATACACATTTTATGTCATGCTCATTTTGTTGGTTTGAATCATAATACCTGGCTGCTATACCTTCTTAGATGTATGACTAGCTAAATACATGCTACACCAGCTGTATAAATTCTTTAGCTTACTTTTCTCAAATGCATTATCCAATCATCATAACCACATTCACATAAGTTTCCAAGAATTAACCTCCTTGTGCGGCGAAGACAAGGATGCGGGCACCGCGCATTGACAGATAATGGCCCATCCGAGCATGGACAAGCTCGAAACCACCCCCATATTAGACAGTAGTGTTCCTTACTGATAGTAGTAATTTATTCTTGATTTATAACTACTTAGATATGCTTAGATAGTAGTAATTTATTGTTGCTATACCTACTTAGATAGTAGTAATTTATAGCATGACTATTCATAACAAATTCATAGACAGTAGTGTTCATAACTAATTCATTACACAACCTTATTTATTATACAACCTTATAGCATAACTCATTAGTAATTTATAGCATAACTAATTCATAATTTATTACACAACCTTCTTTATTACACAACCATCTGCTCATTAGACAATAGAGTTACTTACTTCATAACTAATGCATAACTAATTCATAAACCATTCAAATTTGGATGCAAATATATTCAGCTTTGACGTTTAGTTTTTTATAATTGTTGGATTTAGTTTTTCATCTGATATACTAAATCAATTATGGTTTGTGATGCCCTATTAATAGTCCAATTATCATCTACGCAAGTCAGTCGCGTCGATCAGAGGAATATAGACTTCACATCCACTTGATTATTGGATTAATTCAAGGAAGATATATTTTTGGTATATGCATTTTGTGACGATGAATGAGACAAGCATGACGTGGACGATACAAGCGACATGGTGTAATTGGGGACTCTCTTGGAAATATTCTTTGGTTGTGATGAGATTGTTTATCATCTTAATGTGCAATTTTCGGCATAATGACCTGTGTGTAAATATTTTTTTTAAAAAATTTCGAATTGTCTATTGTGATCGTGTTTTTTTCCCAAGTTGAATAGTTGATGATATATGCGAGGTCCAAGATGTACTATTATTATTATTATTATTATTATTATTATTATTATTATTATTATTATTATTATTATTATTATTATTATTATTATTATTATTATTATTATTATTATTATTATTATTTTTATTTTTATGGTATTTTGTATTGACTAAACAGGGTGGATAGTTGTATAAATAAAGGAAACTCTGCCCAATTTTTATAAAGTATTTGTATTATGAATGGAACTTGAGAAAAGTTTTATTATACACAATGTGAGACTTTAGAAGTTTTATTATCCACGTACCTTCAGATTCGGGCTTAATTTTTAAAAGTTTTGCCATTTTGTAATTACGCACTTTGAAATTTTTTGTCGTTTCGCGATTACGTAGTTTGGAAAAATTTTGCCGTTTTGTGATTGTGTACTTTGGAAAAATTTTGTTGTGCCTTTAGGCATGAGCATACGCTAGAGTGTGTATATATATATATATATATATATATATGTATGAATTATAGGTATCGGTGTGAATGATATTTATATGAAAAGCATACCCCTCTAGTTCTATCATAGGAGATTGCGCGATGGGGGTGAATCCCCTGGCTTGAGGAGCAAGGATAGTATAGTCCCCAGGTAATATCGACTATTTTTATAGCGTGATTTTTTTTCGAGGTAAGAGGCTTTGGGTACGATTCAGTTTCACTTTCAGGGGGAATATGACCGCCTCCACTGTGTTTGCGATATTTTTTGCCCAAGTTTGGTGTGAGCTAGTCCGACTTGAGGTGGTCGGTTTAGAGTGAGAATGCATAGGACTTGAAAGTATTTTAGAGAAAGCATCCGGTGAGTTAGTACTCAGGAATGGATGGTTATTATAAGCGATAAGTGTGTGAATGTTGTAGTATACAAGTACGTATATAATATTAGATAATTATATATGGGATTAATAAATAAGTGTGAATATATTTCTTATATAACTAGTGTGAAAGTTATATGACTTAAAAAGGTAATTTCCTATATAACTAGTGTAAAAGTTATATGATTTAAAAAGGGGTTTCCTATATAACTAGTTTGAACATTCTATGATTTAAAATAGTTTAAGTGATTAATAAGTTGATGAGAAGAAAATTAATAATCAAAGTAAGATTACTCGGATTAGAGTAGTGTGGTAGAAAGATGTGTGATGGGGATAGTTAGGTATGGTAGCTTAACTAGGACGGTTAGCAGGCAGGCGTTAGCTGTGAACATTAGATGAGGGGTGAGCTGTACCTTAAAGGAGTGCGACACTAGCTTAAATATGAAGAGTATGCATGCATATTTAATTATTGCAATTTAACTGCTTGCTAAATATTTTCAAAATGTTTTACTTGGGCTTTGAGCCGTGTCAAAAACTTTTAGGTGTCCATCCATAGGGACGCCTAGTTTGAGGATTCTACCCAGGGATGCGCAGCTGCAGCTCATGTGGAAGTTGCAGGACTTTGCTATAGACACTTCATTCATTTTTTCCTAGTGTAGGGACTTTATTTCAGTACTCAATTGGGCATGTCGCCATCAGATTTAGTATTCACATATTTACTTGACCTTGTGTATCCAAGTTGTTGTTTCAGTTACTGTTATATTTTATTGTTGAACCGAAAGTTGATTTGGTTATCTTTATTCATATTATTCATTTGTGTTGGATTCAGTTATCGGTTTGTGTTGATAGTTTGAATTATTCTTTATTTTTCGCATGTTTGTATTTAATGAAAGATAAAATTTGGAACCAGTTTAATTAAAATACTAGGTGGTTAGTAACTTTAAAATGTTTTCGACAGTGATGCTAAGAATGAGCTATATGAGACCAACGTTTTAGTTTGATCATGGGCTGGCCACCTGGTATTTTAGTAGGCGAGTTGTCAATATCCCGTATTTTGATTATTTATTATTTAGTTAATTCGGATAATTTTAAATTACAAATGTGCCGTAATTTAATTGAATTAATTATTATGCGTTGACTAAAATATTAATCGGGAGCCTTAATGGTTAATATTTATGAAATATAATTACCAAGTGAATAGAAAGTTATTAATTTTATGTCCTAGCAAGTGATAGTGACGTGACGATATTTTATCTCAACCGGGAGTTAATATGGACTATTTGGGGTCGAGATAGGACTTTGTTGTAGAGTGACTCGGATGACGATTTCGTGGTCACGATTGATTCCGGATGCACTACACCAAAATTGCTAATCTGACAGGCTGAGGGAAGGAGATTCTGGCACGGTTTGAAACCGTGCCAGAATCTGGAACGATTTTATCATAATCTGACACGGTTTAAAACACTGCCAAAATCTGGAACGATTTTAAAGCATGCCAAATGTGAGTACGTTTCATTAAAAGAATAGCATCCCAAAATTTCAAGGGGGGGTCAAAATTTCAAGAGGCATTCTAACCTAACTCTCTCCCTCTCTCCACACTACCCGCGCCTCAAAATTGTTGGTCCCGTCGGTGCTGCTCATCATCGCTGATCCTCCCGTTGGTGCTACTCATCATCCCTGTTGCCTCCCATCGACGCTAATCATCACCGCTGCTGCCTCCCGTCGGCGCTACTCATCATCCATGCTGCTAATTTTACGGCAACTTCAAACTTACCACTTTTCAGGTTAGTTTTCGCCCTTATTGTCATTTCTCATATTTTGGATTCATACTGACTGGTTTAGAAATCGCCCCCATTAGCATAATCTGAAATAGGTTGATTTCATCATGAATCCAAGTTGGAATTGTTATATTATTGTTGGAATTTTAGTATATATATTAATCATGTAAGGTGTCCATGATAATTGAAACATAATATCAATTAAATGATTTAATAAAACTAGGGTTCTTGATTCAAATATGAGATTTAATCCTTTAAATTATGTTAAGATTGAAAATAATTGTTAGAAATGTGCTTGGATTGTTGTTTGGACAATTATATATGAATATGGGTAGGTTTGGATTTGATATGTGAGTTTTAATGGAGGTTTTTGGCGTCGAATTTTGTAAAAAGGAAGAAGGCAATATCTAGGATAGTCGATCGATCGACTCTTGGGGTCGATCAATCGACCTCCCCTATTTTGGCCTACAAATGACTGAAGGGTTATTTGGTTTGGATTATGGGCATAGGGTAGGTTGGATTAGCCTTTACAGTTCTTATCATTCTAGAATAAAGTGAATATTTATATTTTAAGATTTTGGAATTTCTTATTTGATTATTTGGGTATTTTGACCTCGATAGGTTTGTAGGGGTTAAATTGAATACGATGTATTAGTCTGCAAAATTTAAGAGTAGGATGGCATAATATATGGAATTTTTGGAAGCTAACAGAATTGTGTCATTTGGCTGGGTTAATTAGGATCATTGTTAGATATTAGGAGTGCGTTTATCCTTTAGGGATACACAAATTAATCTAAAAAACCTAAAATGAGGAAGTTAGTATATTCGATGCTTTTATATAAGTTAGGTGGGGGATGATATCTAGGCACAGAGCATTGCGATATCGGTCAATGGTTATATGAGATTTACTATATTTATCTTGCGTATTTTTCTAGTAAAAGTTAGGTGTGAGACTATACCTAAATTTGGGTACCCTTGGAATTAGGGTTAATGTGTTATGGATCGATGTAAGGTTAGAGTTTATTTTACCTTTTATGATAGAAATGCCAAGTTTGACCCGGTAGCATTGGGTTTGTATGTGTATTTATTTACTTTAACCCGTTAGAAATGACAAGTTTATTTTACCTCTTATGATAGAAATGCAAAGTTAGGTGGGGTTTTTTATGTTTTTTATTTTTGCCAACTAACATCTTGAATTATGACACGATTGGAAAAAAATAACCACCAATTTTTAGTGGTTATTTTTTAAGATATATACCTATTGTTCATGAAATGTGTGTTTACTTATAAACTATTTGTTCATGAAATGTGTATTTACCTATTAAAGATATATACATATTGTTCATGAAATGTGTTGTTAATTATTGTTTACCTCTGCAAAATGCTTTTAGTTTTTATGTTAATTGTTTTAGTATTTGATCATTGTTTTCATGTTCTCAATAGTTTTAGTATTTGGTCACTGTTTTGATGATGAAAACAAATTGATTTAGTATTTGGTCCCCATTAGATTTCGATGATGAAAATTGATCTCGATTCTGGGTTTGGGGTTTCTTTAGATATGGTATTTGGATGATGAAGAACATCTTCGGTTTTTTATTTTCTTGGGTCGAATAATTATTGTTTGATGAGGTCATGTGGCTTGATTATCATTGGCATGGGTTTATAGAAGCGGGGTAGAATGTTTGGTTGTGTTTTTAGGCCAAAATATGAAGTTTTAAAACGATTTAGGTTGGTTTTGTCCAAGCACACGAGTTGTTGCTCGTGATGTGTTCTTGAATAAAAACTTAAGGTTTGAAGGTTTTGTTTCTGTGTAATAACTAAAACATAAAAATGGATGTTTGTTCTTAGTCCACCCTTATATTTCTTTAGGTTACTCTGATTTACTCACCGTGTCAAGATGCAGAAAGGATCCACAGTTTCTCGAAACTATTACTCCTGTTGGAGAGAGAGCCCACCAATAGCTATCAAATGAGGGATTGGAGAATAATTATGGGGAAATTTGGATAATTAGAATGTATTATATGTGATTTCTGTAATTAAGTATTTCTCCACAGTTCCACTTGTTAAAATTTTGAAAAGCTATTTTATGTGATGAGAGATCTTATTAACACATTATGCATCCACATGTTTATCAAGATGTCGTCGATGATCAATAAAGAGTGGATAAAGGAGAAAAACTTTGAGACCGATTCGTATAGAGACGAAGTGTTAGGGTTTCTGCAGTATGTGTGTAACACTATTCCTAGGGATATACATTGATGTCCGTGTAGGCGTTGTCGCAATGGGAAAGGACATGTTACTTTAGATGAAATATTTGTCCATTTTATGGACTATGGTATGGGTATAAATTACACCTTATGGCATTTTCATGGGGAGACATCAATTCTTAATCCATTCTAGCGATCAGCACAACCCGCTGCTGAGACTAATGTTGGAGAATACATTGACGTGTTTAATATTACGACTTTGGATGACCTTATGAATGATTCTTGTGAGATGTTCACGACTGAAGCGGGTCCTAGTGCGACTAATTGTGTAGGTGGTGATGAAGGGCCCCAAACTTTTGACGTTTCGAATGATTCTCACACACATACAGTGTGTGTAAATGAATGCTATGGACTTTACCATTATTAAAACTCTCAACCATTCTAATACAAGAGATAAAAGCACCGAAAGTCTCGAGCAACTCATGGCTACTTGAGAAAGTCACACTACCCTCGTAGGACCTTAAGGTCACTCAAGAGTTCATTTACATTATAGTTAGTACATAGGGCCCAAGGACCCTCGACAAGTCATTTTCATAAATAGTCACTCGAGGAGGCTTCACGCCCCTAAACAATATATTTTATTTATAGTCATTCGAGAGGGTTCATATCCCTCAAGAAGTCATAATTAAATTAATAGTCAGTCGAGCAGGCTCTCGATCTCTCGACAAATCATGCTCACCACATAAATGCCACGCACTCCATAAAAATATCATTTTTAAATGACAGTTTGAAATTTACTTATTTATTTTAGTCCCACAGAAAAAGGGACTTGACACGCATATATTTTATAAAATAACTATTTTAGGTCAAGCGATGAGTTTGTCCTTGTCTACGTCATTTTCGTGTCCCACAAGTCTCATTATTTTATTTAAGTTATAAAGGAAAGTTCATTTATATTAATTTAATGAGGACCCAAGTCACATTTTGTCGAAATCTTAATTCACCAACACCTATTATAAATAGAAGGTTTATACCTCACCAGAGAGGACAATGTGAAAAAAGGCAAGAGTACACTGCATAAATGGAGACTCATAGTCTTAGCCTCAAGAAGAAAATCCATTTAAGCTTAAAGTTTTATATTCATCGTTATAGTATTTTACACCATATTTATATCATCAATGGTAAAGTCCATGGCATTCATTATCACACATAAAATGTTTAACATCAAAATTCTAGAAAATACACAATTTTCATAAAATACCAATTTTAATATTTCAAAACTTTGAAATATTTATTCATTTTTTATTTCTAACAAAATAACATTGTACCAATTTATTATTAATCTACTAAAGCCCGTTATTTATTCATGTGCATCCTACTCATGCAATCTAATAACAAGACTACCAATAGTGAAAATAGGGTCTTAAACACTAAGAATAGAGTTTTCCACCTCTAATGGATCTCCAACAATGGTAGGAAGAAGATGGAAACCTCCCACCTCCTAAGGTGACCTCAAGGAGGTTGCCCCACTCCCAAAAGCATGCTCCATCAAGTTTCCAAGCAAGAATTCCCTTTGAACTCCATAAATCTTCCATTTCTAACTTCAAACCCCCCAACAATAACTCCATAAATTCGTATCCCTCCTCGTCCATGGTACAAATGGGTCTACATGGTTCAAATATGATGGTATATACAACAAATGTGGGGCTATAATGTCGAGGAGTGGTGGTAGCATGGTGGTCTGTTGTGGTGGAGAGAGTAAGGAGGCTAAAATGGTGGAGGAAGATAACCCCTCCCACTCTCTATCTCTTCTTCCAACTTTAATAACCCCAAATGGGCCCAAACCACCCATTTAATTTTGGCTAATCTGAGCTCGACAACTCACCAAATCAAGGGCCAGGATTATGACAACACATAAGGTCAATCTGATATAAACATTTTTGAGACACGTCGTTCGAACGACATGAGCCTCATTCGAATGACATATCTATCTCATTTGATGCTTGGCATTACGCGACCTTCGCATGACTTGTGACTGCAATGCAGTGGGGTCTCACTCGAAGGTCATTTGAATTCTTGCATCGCGCGACATGGATCTCATTTCTAACGACCCCCATAGGTTGTTTGAACGACCCCCTTTTTTTATTCTTTTATTTCCTTCAACCACAATTTTCTAATAATTCTCCTCAATCCTCACTTCATTACAATTTATAAAAAATTTAATCGACTTATTAGGACAGGTTATTACATTTGGTGCCTCTAAAAATATATCTAAGACTTTCTATCCCTCCCAAAAAATGTGTTCTTTCCGATTTTTTTTTCTCCAAAATCCATATGTACTCCAATTCTAAAGATAACAAGAGGTATGGGAGAAAATAATTTAATACGGACAATATGGCGAGAAACATGGGTCTAAAAACTAGGAAAATGTATAAAAAGAGGATTTAAAGAATCAAAACAAAACATGTTGAGGAATAAATCAAATAAGTGGTTCTTTGTCTTAGGGTAATTCTCGGTCGAAAATAAAATATGGGAGGAAGTGGAGACAAAATAAAAGGAAAAAAAAATGAAAAGAAAGAAATAAAACAAAAGTGGGGGAATTGTGAATCTCAGACAAAAAGAAAAAAACGGGAAGGGAATAAACAAGAAAAAGGAAAACAAAGAAACAATAATAAAATAAAAGAGGAAACAAGTATGGGTGTAATAGAATTTTGACAGACCAAAAATGGTGGTGGGGAACTGCGCATGGGGTGGGGGTGGGGGTGGGGAGGAGGCAAAGAGGAATCATTTCCTTTCCTCTATATAAAAGAAAGGAAAAGAAAAAATTGATGGAAGTCTGTATGTTTCGGTGGAAACATGGAAGGGAAAGGAAGTGATTTAATTAATAAAAGAAAGAAATCTAAAATGAATAGCAAAAGAAATTCGAATAGAATCTCTATAGTGCAAATGCAAACAGGGGATGCTATCACGCATGAGAAAGATAAGGGGTAGGGGGCAGTTGTCACACACCTAGGTCATGCACGCGTGGTAAGGGGCTGCGATTGGTGCTCACATGCGCGACATTTTTCAAATAAAAATGGGATTGGTAGGGGTCATACACCATGTCTAGGCGTCATGAATAGACAATCCTTACCACTGAGCCAACCGTGAATTCATTAAATATAATATGTGCCATAATATATGACCCACCTTTGAAATCAATTTTCTAAGATTACAAATAAATCCCCAAAACTTATTTCTTTCTTATACGAGCTCCAATCGACGAACCGAAAGCACAAACATGACCCACATTTCGGACCCAACAGTATTTCAATAGTGCTCGGGTCACGGGATTTGAGTTTGGGCCTAGGGCTTTGACTTTGACTTTCTTTTGGTTTCGAACTTTACACGATCAAAATTTCTTCGTTTGAGATCGGATTGATACGTTATTTGAATCCAGATGTGTCTCAATTCAGGCCCTACAATTTTCATGAATAGTTTGATTTCGAAATTGGTCATCTATTTTTTTCGTATTACCCTTGCATTTGCGCAAGTGAAAATTTCATGCCCATATTGCGTCCAGACTTCGCTGCTTTCATTCTAAACCTGTTAATGATCAAAATAAAGCTTGCACAAGCGATTATTAATGAATATTTAAGTACATGAGTATAAACAAGCACGGAGCTTCAAAATTGCATTATTAACACGAATTGTATTTAATTTTATAGTTTTCTTCTAAATAACAAACATGGTTCTAAAAGCTATTTATTTATGCTGTGACGGGCCTAACAAGTCTTAGATTTAGGTATAAATAATAAAAATAATGCAATCATAAAAAAATATCACGAACCACACACACACACACACACACACACACACACACACATATATATATGTGTGTGTGTGTGTGTGTGTGTGTTATATTTATGTGTGTTTAGGAGATTAAAAACTAACATATATTGATCCATTTTTTCAAAATAGCAAAAAAAAATCATTTTAAGCTGATTTTTTTTACAAATCACTGAAATGTTTAAATACCCCATAAAAAATAACTCAAAAATATTTTTTGATCATTTAAAAAAAATAGCCCACTATATGAGACCCGTTGGAGATCCTTCACACACACACACATATACATGTGCGCGCACACACACACACACTGTGAGTGTGTGGAGAGAGGGAGAGAGGGAGGGAGAGAGAGTTCAATTACGAGAGGAAGAACTCGGTGTGAAAGATTAGTTAGCGAACAAACGCTAGAGATTAGAGTGATAGAAGGAGGGAGATAAAAGAGAGTGTGTGTGAGAGAGAGTTATGTGTTTACCAAAGATGTGGAGGTGGGGATAATGGAGGCATGACAGGTTGGTTGAGTGACATATAATTTTACTAGGAATCGAATTCTTTCGGGATGGTGGGTAATTGATTTCCATCTTTTTAAGGGAAAATGCTTCACGTGACCTCTTTTGGAGGAAAATAATATAATGAAATTTTTTGTAATCAAATACCACATACGATGGAAAATGGGTAGAAAATTGAATTTTCATGAAATCAAACACACCTTTAGCATTTTCAAAATTGAAAGTCTTTTCAACGAACCTCATGCATTACGTCATGCCCATTATGAGCTGACCAAATTATTATGTTGGGGGGGGGGGGGGGGGTACTTTCTAGTCTTGTCCCTTAGTTACCGGGATATCACTGGTTATTAGAGATTATGAAATCATTTTATTCCATCATTTACCGTAGAAGGGTCCCAGAGCTTTTTAGTACTAATTATAATTTATATTAATCATGTATTTATTTTAGTACCAATGGTAATTTATATTCTAGGCTACCAAGAAGGGTACTTTGGTTCAGTCAGTGGTTCGAGTTAGCAGTGCTCGAGGGCCTAGGAGCCCATCAAAGTAGCCAGTGGGATCTTTTAGGGTTTTGGCCTAGAGGTTATAGAGTAAGGTTCATTGAGTGAGGTAAAATCCTCAACCATTCTAATACAGGAGAGAAAATCACTGAAAGTATCGAGTAACTCATGGCTACTTGAGAAAGTCACACTACCCTCGTAGGACCTTAAGGTCACTCGAGAGTTCATTTACATTATAGTTAGTCGAGTGGGCTCAAGGCCCCTCGACAAGTCATTTTCATAAATAGTCACTCGAGGAAGCTTCACGCCCCTAAACAGTATATTTTATTTATAGTCATTCGAGAGGGTTCATATCCCCCAAGAGGTCATAATTAAATTAATAGTCAGTCGAGCAGGCTCTCGATCTCTCGACAAATCATGCTCACCACATAAATGCCACGCACTCCATAGAAATATCATTTTTAAATGACAGTTTAATATTTACTTATTTATTTTAGTCCGATAGAAAAAGGGACTTGACATGCATATATTTTATAAAATAACTATTTTAGGTCAAGCGCTGAGTTTGTCTTTAGCTACGTCATTTTCGTGTCCCACAGGTCTCATTATTTTATTTAAGTTATAAAGGCAAGTTCATTTATATTAATTTAATGAGGACCCAAGTCACGTTTTGTCGAAATCTTAATTCACCAACATCTATTATAAATATAAGGCTTATACCTCACTAGAGAGGACAATGTGAAAAAAGGCAAGAGTACTCTTCATAAATGGAGACTCATAGTCTTAGCCTCAAGAAGAAAATCCATTGAAGCTTGAAGTTTTATCTTCATAGTTATAGTATTTTACACCAGATTTATATCATCAATGGTAAAGTTCATAGCATTCATTTACACACACTTGGTGCTTTTATATCATCAAAATTGATTTACAAGGTGAAAACTATGATAGAGACATTGTGATATTCCATGCCATTCCTTTCCACACAACACATGACATTGATATGTTGGTACCACGAAACATGAACCTATCTCTCCTTTTTATATTTTTTCTGATCGATAATGATCCCACACTTATTAAGAGACAATGATTTCTTATATTGGATTGCACGGGGACGTCAAGAATAAATATAATACTAGCTTCTTACACTATAATGATTCCTAATTAAACACTACAATAATTAATTCCTTTATATATGTTCTTCTTCATTTCACTAAATAATAATAGTAGCACAATAACCTACTATCTTAAAATTATATATCGAGCTCCCTATTACTAAATGCTTAATAATCTCCCCACGTTAAGATTATAGATACGCGCCCATTAAATTAAATTGGTACAATTATATTTAATAAACTTCTTATAAATTATATTTAGATCGCCAAATTAACTTATTTGATATATCGGATAGTTAAATCCACTTGTTAGGTTTGAAACAATAAAGTTTATAAGGTACCTCAAGGGAGTATAATCAATCTTTTTACCGAGATGTGAATTCAATCCATAATTAACTTTCACCGTACATTAATCATAATTACCCAAACTAACAAGATTATTGATCCATAAATCAATGTCACCCAATAGGTCAAATTAATAAACAACCAATGCACATGTCCATCAGTTATATTTGGATTAAGAGATTAAGAATTCATATTAATAATGACATGTGCATTATCTTATATAGTTAGTGTAAAGACAATTATCTCAAATTGGCCCCGTTAAATACACAAAAATGTATTAGCATAATAAATTGAAATTAACCATATTTATTGTGAGGGAATTATCAGACCAATTAGGAACAACTAATGCATGTTCGATAGAATTGGTAACTACCCCAACTCAAAGATATAGGAATGAATTGAGGATGATCAGTAAAATTATTGTAATTCGATTCATCCGATCAAGTCACGATAGCAATCCAAGGTCATGGAGTCCCACACGACTTAGGATATTTTTGTTCTCTATAAATGTATCCCACATCCATAAGAAAATGGGCATGTAATCTTTATTATCAAGAATATATCAATAAAGAGAGAGAAATATTCCGTGCACGTGCGCACATTTTCGAGCAACGTACATACTATGTCATTGTGTGGTTATGATTATAATTCTTTCTTGTTTTAATTGTATTGATTTTATAATACTAGGATTTTTCCACATAAAATTATCATCGTTTATGGGAATCGATTTCCTTATATAGACTAAGAAAAACAAGCTAGAAATTATGTCTCACTCACACAACCCACACCTGTCATCTAGCGACAATCATTAGAATGATCAAAATGGACGTCCAGTACCTAAAGATAAGTTTGAGGTTCACCATAATAGGATTCGTAACATTCATGTTCAAGTTATAATCCCTGGGAGGAATATAATGTTGAAAGCAATGAACCTCCATGATCCAACCAAATCATATGTATTGTGGATGCATATTAATGACGATTCCATCACAAGGAGGGTGCCACACACCACCAATAAGAAAAATAGTTCAATTTCATTGTCGTTTGGAAAGAATATATCAATATCTCCACAGGGACAAACGTAAAAAACATGCTCGAACCCCTAGACCTTAGGTGAGTAAAACTCATAGCAGAGGAAGGACTTCATGGAGCGATCTGAAGCATTCCAAGTATAGAATCTTATCATATGAAAAAAAAACAAGAGAGATCTTTGTAACCTCACCCGATGAGAGATAGATGATCATCCCGATCATCAAGGAGCCAAGTTCACTAAGGAACTGGCGAGGAGGGTCCTCATCAGTCAGATGAAGTCTCCTTTCTCAGAATCAATAAAAGAACTAGATTCTCCTAAGAAGTTCGGATCCTATAATTCAAAAACTATGATGAAAAACTAATCCCATCTATCACGTTAGCCAGTACTACTAGGCTATGACCCTCTAGAGTAGTAACGAGGTCCTTATATGTTGCATATTCCCTTATAATATGAGAGGATATGGCACAAAAGTGGTTTGAAAAGTTTCTAGACAAATTGGTCACCACCTTCAAGCAACTCGTGGAGGCTTTTACCGTAAGATTTATCACTAGTATTTTCCATCTAAATAGGGTGGACTCATTCCTTACCATTAGAAAGAAAACTCACAAAGTGGAGGATTTTTACGAGTAGATAGTTATGGCTTCATTCATGATTGGCCTTCTAAGAAGTTATATGTTGCCTCAGTCCCTCATGAAGAAAGAGGCATGTACTATCAATGACCTTATGTTTAGGATTGAGAAGTATGCCAAAATAGAAGATGTTGTGGACAACACAAAAAAATATAATGTTAGGCCAATGTCGAGAAGGGACAGAGACAAAGAGAATGCCCCTAAGAAAGAGGAAGGATAAAATGGAGGACTCAAAGGAAATAATAAGGTGGATCCCACCAAAGCCTAGTAGGGAATAAATATAGTTTTCAAGGATACTATCAGCAAAATCTTGAATAAGATAAAAGGTTAATAATATTAGAAGTGTTCGAGGAAGATAACAGGAGATCCATCAAAGAGGAACACTTCTCTAATGTGTTCCTACGATTAAGAGCACGGGCACAAGACTGAGAATTATAAAGTGATAAAATAAAACTTGAAGGAGTTAGTTGGGGCATAAAATCTAGACAACTATGTAGAAATGAATGGCGCAAAGACCAATATGGAGCATGACCTAAAACTCGATAATGTCTTAGACGATGACGAGATGGGACACGAGTTTGCACTTATCCATGGTGACTTAAGTAAAAATTAGATTCAAGGTAATACTGTTTAGATGGAATTGAAGAATGCTATTATGATAATGAAAGCTTTCGATATCTATCCTTTTAAAACGTTAGTAGGCAAGCATCATCGACTAGAAGATGCACAATCACATAGTATTTATCGAGGAAGATATGTACATAATCAAAACTCGACATCATAATGAGATATTTATCACTATTAGGATTCAAAATCAGGATGTAGACAAGCTACTAGTTGACCAGGGAAGCTCACCGGAAGTTATGTATCTCAAGTTATTCAACAAGCTCAATCTTAAAATGTAATACCTTAAAAAGGCAACCATCCCTTTGTTCAGATTCAATGGAAAGTGACTATGAATTTGGGAAATGTGGTACTGCTAATTCAAATCATGAATATATCCAAGTTGATATAATTCTTGGCAATAGATATTAAATCCCCCAATAATGTTATAAACGAGGTTGGCTCAACGCTATGAAGGTTGTACCCTCCATCTACCTCTAAACGCTCAAACCATAATCGATCAGAGTATAATGGAGATAAGGGGAAATAAATTTGTTTCTTGGTAATGCTTTATCATTATCATCAGGCCTAAGAAAGAGAAGAATAAAGATAAAGTGGTTGCAGATAAATCGATCAAAGATTGGGATAATTTTTCCAAGTAGTAACTAAAATATGGAATACCGGGGTGGAATAAATAAGGGTGTCCCCACAGACAGATTCATAGAGCCATTATAAGGATTCATGTTTTATGACTCACACCTGAAAAAGAAATTGCTAATTGGTATCTCATTTATCGATCATGAAAAGGAAGAATTGATCACTTTACTCAAAGAAAAGCAAGATGTATTTTCTTGGCATCTATAAGACATGTCTAGGATTAATCTCAGAATCATGTTCCATTAACTTCATGTGGATACGATATTCCCATTGATCTCACAAAAGGCACTTTAAACAACCCCTGAGAAGGTGAAAGATGTAGAAGAAGGGAGGGAAAACTTCTGAAGACAAGGCCCATTAAAGAAGTTTAATTCCTCAAACGGTTCTCTAACTAGTGGGTATTAAGAAGTTAAATAGGAAGTAGAGGATCTATATAGACTTCGCCGACCTAAAAAAAGCTCATCCCAGAAATAATTTTCCTCTACCAAAGATTGATCGATCGGATCCATAACTAACTTTAAGTAGATGAGATTTTTGGAATCTTACCCAGGGTGTCATCAAATCCCTTTGTTCGGACTCATCCAGGAGAAGACTTCGTTCATATTTCCCTTAATTTGTATTGTTATACAATTATGCCATTTGGGCTAAAGAAGGCATGATTAAACTACAAATGGTTGGTTACCAAGATGCTAAAATATCTGTTGGATAACACCATGGAGGTCTACATTGACAATATGCTCGTGAAGATCAAGCACAAAGGTGACCGTCTAAATAGATAATGGAAATATGGGAATTGAGTTTGTAATTATCCATGATGCCTTAAGTTCGAACCATATTCAAGGTCATATTATTTGGATGGAATTGAATAAGGTTGTTGCGATCATGGAAGTTTTCTAGATCAACCATGCTAAAACCTCCGTGGTCAAGCACCATAGACCGAAAGATGTACATTACAATAATAACATCATTTTTGTCAAGGAAGATATGGACGGAGTTAGAACTCCACATCATACTGAGATAGTAATCACGATTAGGATTGTAAGGTGGCATGTGGACAAGATACTATTCGACTAGTGCAGCTCATCAAAAGTCATGTTTCTCAAGTTATTCAATAAGCTTAATATCAAGATGGAATATCTTAAGGAAGCAACCATCCCTTTGGTTATATTCAATGGAAAGATGTATATGCCTCTCGAAAAGGTAGTACTGCCAGTTCAAATTGGGAATATATCTAAGTTGATAGAATTCTTGGCAGTAGATATTAAATACCCCTAAAATGTTATATTGGAACAAGGTTATATCCAAACCATGAAGTTTATCCCTCCATCTTCCTTCAAGAGCTCAAATTCATCATCGACCGAGGGATAATGAAGATAAAGGGAAATTGGGTTATTGCTTGGTAATGTTTTGTCATTTCCATCAGGCCTAAGCGAGAGAAAAAGAAGATAAAATGGTTGTAGACAAAGAGATTAAATACTTGATAATTTCTCCAAGTAGAAACTAAAATATGGGATATTAAGGTGGAAGAAACAAGGATGGCCCCTGCAGAAAGATTCATGGTACCATTATAAGGTGTTATGTTCGATAACTCACACTCAGGAAAGAAATTCCTGATTGACAGCTCAGTTATCTATCACGAAAAGGAAAAATTTATATTTTTAATCAAATAAAATAAAGATGTATTTTTTTGGCATCCATATGACATGCTTGGGATTGATCCCAGAATTATGTGCCATCGGATTCACCTGGATTTGATATTCCCTATGATTACACAAAAGGCACGCCGAATAGCCCTCGAGAAGGATAAAGCTGTAAAAGAAGAAGTGGGGAGACTTATGGAGGCAAGGTCCATTAAAGAAGTTAAATTCTCCAAATGGTTCTCTAATTAGTGGTCATTAAGAAGAGAAATGAAGAGTAGAGAGTCTACATAGACTTTGTCGACCTAAACAATGCCTATTCCAGAGATAACTTTCCTCTTTCGAAGATTAACTAGTTGGTCGACGCCATAGCCAACCATGAGCAAATGAGATTTATGGGTTCTTATCTAGGATATCATCAACCCCTTTATTCAAAATCCACTATGAGAAGATTTTGTTCATCGCTACCTTTTGTTTGCACTTTTATATAGTCATGCTATTTGGGCTAAAGAATGCATGAGAAAACTACTAAAATTTAGTTACCAAGATGTTCAAACAATAATTGGGTGACACCATGGAGGTCTACGTAAACGATATGCTCATAAAGAGAAATCACAAGGGTAACCATCTAGAAAATCTGAAAAAGACATTTGAGGTCCTTAAATAATACATAGTGAAGCTTAATGTATCCAAATGATCTTTTGGAGTACCATCCAGGAAGTGTTGGGTTACCTGGTCCGCCAAAGGGGAATCGTAGAATATCCCAACCAGATTGAGGCAAACAACAATGTTCAACCACCTAAAATAGTAAGGGACATACAAAAGTTGACTAGAATATTAGCAACACTCAACCGTTTAATCTCCAATTCCTCTGAGAAGTTTCAAACATTCTTTCAGCTCCTGGATAAGGAAAAGGGCGAGACCTGGAACGAGTAATGCTCAAAAGCACTTGAAGAAATCAAGTTTTACTTAAGACTACCACCTCTTCTTGGGGTCCCAAATCGGAGTGATCAAGTTTACCTATATTTCACAGTATCTGACCACGTACTTAGCTCGGCCTTAGTGTGTGATAAAGGGGGACATCAAACCCCAATATATTATGTTAGCAAGAAGTTACTTGACGCAAAAAAATTCTAAACTCTCTCGTGATCGCTGTATGGAAATTGAAGCACCGAAGCACTAATTTAAAGCCCACTCGATTATATTTTTCACCTCATTTCTTATCAAGGTAGTCTTTAGAAATACTGACCTCTCTGGACATATGTCAAAGTGTCTAGTGGAGTTGGGGAGTTTCGATATCCACTATTAACCAAGAATCGCGATAAAAATACAAGTGTTAAAATATTTCATTATTGAGTTCACTAGAGGGTAGGAACCTAAAAAAAATGAACTCATCGACTAAGTTACCACCGAAGCATTTGACCATCTCCACCAATGGACACTCTATTTTGATAGGTCTTCCAGTTTAAAATTGTCAGAAGTAGGTTTTGTCCTAGTAACTCAATAATAACCAATGCTCAAGCAAGGAATCGACCTTGTCTTTGAGGCATCCAACAACGAAGATAAATACAAATTCCTCATAGTCGGATTGAAGAACTCCATATACCTTGGTGCAAGTCATCTTAAAATCTTTTATGATTCATGGCTGGTATCTAACTAAATATCAGGAGGCTATAATGTGAGGGAAGAACACATGTGGGCGTATTTACAAGACTCTCAAGACTTGATCGCCAGGTTCATAAAAGTTCAAGTCCAATATGTTTCCCATGGAAACAATAACCGTGTAGATGCCTTGGCCACTTTAGCATCCACCATCGACTCTAGATTCAGGATAACGATTGAGGTGGAATACCTTAACTAACCTAGCATTATGAAGACAAAGTCCTTCAATCGATTCCTCATCGTTAAAAAATATCCAAGTTAGATGGATCTGATCATAGCATACCTATGAAAAGATGCATTGCCTACCGATAAGAAGCATGCTCACTATACTAAAGTCAAAGCCGTCGCATTTTACCGTACCCCTCATAGATAGATATATAGACGATCCTTCACTGGGACTACCTCCAATGCGTACATCCTAATGACTTCAACTGTGTCATTTATGATTTTCATAAAGGGATATGCGGACGTCATGATGGAGGAATCTTTTTAGCGTTCATATCCATAAAGAAGGGTTACTAGTGGCCTTTCATGCAAAAGAAAGAAGCCTCCCAGGTGAACAAGTGCAAGAATTGCCAAATATTATCACATGTGTTTCATCAGGGAGACAACGAACACAAATACTTGACCGTTCTGTGGTCTTTTGCACAATGAGGATTAGATATTCTAGGTCCCCTATTGACGACACTAGAAAATTAAAAGTATCTCCTAGTCGGCAGAGACTACCTCATCAAATAGATGGAGGTATGACTTTTGAAAATATGAGGGACATCAATATGATCATATTTATCTGAAAAAATATCATGACCCATTTTGGCATTTTAAAGATGATCATTACTGATAATTGAATGCAATTTGAAAGCAGACCATTCTAAGACTTCTGCAATAATCACTACATAAAAAATTACTATAGTTTGGTGGCCTAACCCCAAATCAAATGATAGGTTGAGTCCTCCAACAAGTCAGTGCTCGATAAAATGAAGAAAATGTTACAAAAAATAAAAGGTTCTTGGTTGGATGAGATTTCCCATCTCCTCAAGGCATATCGAACAATGACCAAGATTTTAAATAGGGAAACACCCTTCGCCTTAACTTACGAAATGGAAGCCATAATTACACCCAAAGGTAGCTTACTTACAATAAAGATGATTTTAGCTATTCAAAGTTTGAACAAAGAAATAATAAGGAATGAGCTCGACCTGTCCAAGGAAAATTGGGCATTATCACAATAACGGTAGCCCTTATTAACGCCATAAAATATCTTATATTAAACCCCATCAATATAAAAATAAGAAACTCACATGTAGACCTTTGTAGCACTTTTTGAAACTCATGAAAACTTATTTTCAAATATGTTTGCAAATTCTCGAGATATAATAGTTCAATCAATCAATTGTGCGTTCATGCACTGTAAAGTGTAAGCAAGCGCTTAATTCATTAAAAGCAAACTATACGCCAATGTTTATAATATATTCTTGAAATTTTTAACTTGACTAGACATATTCAATAATTTAAATCATCAATCTATCTCTTAAGCATTAGGACATCATGATATGCAATTTTTTGTATTTTATTTACATTTTTGAATGGGATTTCACCAAAATAAATAAAAATAATGCAAATTGTCTTTATATTTTTTTAAAGAGAATATGTACAACAATCAAGTAAACAACAAAATGTGCAAATTTGGAAATCCAAATGCACCTAACCACTCATAATGTAATCACTCAATCTCAACTAGACCTAAGTAACCCATAAGGTAACAAAACCTAATGATGTCTAAGGGTTTAGTGAAGATATCAACATATTATTTTTCCTATGAACATAGCTCATGGAAATCACATTTTTCTCAACTAAGTCCTTAATGAAATGGTGATGCAACTCTATGTGATTGGTCCTTGAGTGTTTCATGAGATTCTTATAAATGTTAATGGAACTTATATTACCTCAACAGAGTGTCATAGTCCCTTGATCCATCTCGTAATCATGAAATATTTGCCTCATTCACAAGAGTTATGTGCAACAACTCCCAATAACAATATATTTTTCCTCAGTCGTGGACAATATATATGGAATTTTATTTCTTTGACAACCATGAGACCAATGATGTCCCAAAATAAAAACACCCATCGAATGTATGCTTCTGATCAATGACATATCCTGCCCAATCGGACTTGGAGTAGGAATACAATGAGTCATTAATATCAAATGGATACCATAAGCCAAGATTTTTAGTTCCACTCATGTACATAATCACTCAATTTACCAGATAATGATATGATTCTCTACGCTTTGATTCATAGCATGCACATACACCTACTTAATAAGATATGTCAGGTCTACTTGCAGCAAAGTACAAAAAACTCCCTATCATAATCTTATAAATTTTATCATCAACATCCTTTCCACCTTTATCCGTAGTCAATTTTGAATCTAACCCTATAGATGCATTGACGTGTTTTGTCGATTCCATGTCAAACATTTTCACTAACTCCCTGGCATATTTTATCTGAGATGTGAATTTCCCATTTTACATTTTCCTCACTTGAAAACCAAGAAAGAAAGTTAGATCTCCCACCATACTCATCTCAAATTTAGTTTGAAACCATGTTTGGGTTCTATCAACTCTACCACATATGAAGCCATTTCTCAATATATATGATGACAATCTCCATACCAAGATCTTGGGGATTGTTTTAGACCATATAAATCCTTGTGAAGATTAAAAACATGATTTGGAATTTCAGGATTTTTAAGACCTTTTGGTAGTTCCACACACACCTTTTTATTTAACCCACCATTTAGAAAATCACTTTTAACATCCATTTGGTAAATTTTGAATTTCAAGTAGTAAGAGATGGAAAGTAAAAGTCTAACACTTTTAACCTAAAAATGGAATGTTTCATTAAAATCGCTTCCCTCAATTTGAGAGAAGCCTTAAGATACAAGGCGTGCCTTGTTTTCTTGAAACTGTGCCATTTTCATCCAACTTATTCTTGTAAACCCATTTAGTACCAATGACATTGAATTATTTTGGATATGGCATTAATTTCCTAACATTTAACCTCTCACATTTATTAATCTCCTCTTGCATTGATCCGATATAATGATCATCTAATAATGACTCTTTGATATTTTAAGGCTCAATCTTGGATGTGGAGCAATCAAAACTGAGTTCATTTAATAATTGATTACGCGTTTTGATACCTCTCTCAATGTTACCAATGATTTTAGATGGAGTGTGCTCACATTGAACCTAAGTTAAAACTTATCTCCCATTTTCTCCTTCAAAACCATTAGAGACATTATGGGAAGATGTTATCTTATTGTCCCTCCTTGGAGCATTAGAATCTCTTTTCTGAACATTCCTAGACTTAACAACCGCTAGATTTATAGTCTCACCTTACACCTCATTATCAAGAGTCACAATATTAAATATTTCCATTACATTTTTACTCTCCAAATTGTCGACTATATAGGCCTGACTGTTTTGAGAATAAATAAGAAAATGCCATATTCACTTCTTGAGTTGAATTTGGTCAAGTGTTCCCTATCTCCCAAGATATATCACTTGTTACCAAACACCTTGAAGTATTTGATAGTAGGCTCATTTCCTTTCTAAAGCTCATATGGGGTCGTATTGGTAAAAGGTCTTAAGAACACATGGTTTTAATTGGGATAAAACATTTTAATGCTTTGGTCCAACATATATTTGGCATGTTTTTGCCTTCAAGTATGCAACACGCCATTTCTTGCAATGTACGATTCTTCCTCTCAATAACCCTATTTTGTTATGGAGTTACAATGCTCAAAAACTCATTGGAAATAACCACCTCATGACAATATTTCTCAACCTTTGAGTCCTTAAACTTGGTGACATCATCATTCCTCAACCTAAAAATAGGAAGTGATTGTTAATTTTGGATATTCTTGCAAATGATGATCTCAAAAGACTCATTCTTTTGTCTCATAAACCCAATAAAGGTGAATCTAGAGTAATCATCAACCATCGCAAAATAATATATCTTTTCACCTATGCTTTCCATTTTTAAAGGACCCATCAAGTCAATGTGGACTGACTTTAGAGGCCTAGAGGTAGTTATCTTAGTGAGCTTCTTGTTGTAATTTTCTATTTCTTTTCCCTTTTGGCATGTACCACACACTTTACTATTGGGCTTCCTTAACTTTGTCAATCTTTTCACTCTATCCCTCTTCGACAAACTCTCAAGATTTCTAAAGTTGATATGACCAAGCCTTTGATTCCACAAGTCACTTTATTTAACTTTGGCCTTTTGACACACAATGCTTGGCTCATTCACTAAAAAGTAACAATTCTCACTAGAACGCACCCCTCTCATTAAATCTCCATTATCTTCTTTTTTACCTAATCATTCTCCATTTGAAAAGTTCACATGGTGACCATGACATATTTGACTTATGATAATGATATTAGTGATATGTCCTTCAATATAAAGCACACTGTGAAGGATCGTGCTCTTGGTAACTGTAACACCCCGTGATTTTTGGATTGTATATATATATTTTTTTATAAATAATTTTTTTTATAAAACTAATTTTGAGAATTAATCATTTTTTCATAAATCAAATTTTTTATAAAACTAATTTTGAGAATTAATCATTTTAGTATTTAAAAATATTGGTTTAGTAGTATAAGAAAGAAGGTTTTAATCGGCATTGGATTTGGGGAAAAATCAAATTTCAATCTTTTTTTTAATTTTAAAATGGGGGAACCTGGGCTCTGTTCAGGTCCGAAACAATTCTGCCACTGAGGGCGAATCGATTTGCATCGAGGCAGAGTTACGGGCTGGTTGTTTTTTTGAGAGTTTGTATTTGAGTTAAACTCTTCTCTCTTTTCCTATATTTAATAGACTCGGGTTTAGAATTTTCAAACACTTTTAAACCTTCTAAAAAGAAGTATCCTTCCAAATTGTTATCTCCTCTCTTATACAAAACCTAATCCCTATTAAAAGAAAGTTTCAACTCATGTTTTGAAATCCAAATCAAGTTTTCTCAAGATCAAACAAGAACGAGCCTTAGTTATTTTTGCGAGAGGATCGCAACCATGTAATCAGATTTTCTAGATGACTTCTTAACATACATGACTACTTCTATTGTCCTCTTAAGTGTAATGCGTTTTAAATATTGCCTAAACTTTAATTAATTTTGTTTTTTCTTAAAATCAATTGGGAAGATTAATTAGGGAGAGTGAAAGTAATTACGGGGCTGTTTTATCAAATCTAAAAATATGAATTAAGACTCTAAACGATTGCATGCTTAAATTAGAGATCTGGGTTATGATAGAGTTATGGGACGTTTCGCGTGTTAAAATTAAAAATAGGAATTTTGGATTAAGGGTTCGACTTTTTAATTAATTTATTGATGAGTAGGTGGTAGAACGGATTGGGTAATATTGTGAATACGCATGAAAGTGGAATTTTGTGTTAATTGATAAAACATCACTTGAATGGAAATTATGGAATTTGATAACTTATTTGACTTTTGGTAGGTCTTGTTTAATTATATAATTAAACGAAAATAATTTGGATGAAAGTGTAATCATAGAATTAAGTGGATAAATTGTAGTGTTAAATTAAAATATTTTTATGTGGATATTGCTTGTGTTATTATTTCAACACTATGGGAACATTAGGATTTTGGGGTAGTTATACGTTTATCCTTGTTTCATAGGTTACTTGATAGGTATGGGACTATTAGGCAGACCTCGTTATTGTTGACACTTGTTAGGTATAGAACTAGTGAGTGTTAGTTCGTATGGTTGGGCATTTCCTAGGTGGGGCTAGGTAGTACGCCGTTTCAACATTTTGTTAGCTTAGGTGCGAGACTAGGTGGTGATTTTTGTAGGTATTCTTCCTAGGTGATATGCTAGGTAATACTTATGGTTGGTGATCTTTAAGAATGGGACTAGGGATGGTTTTAGGCTGTGTTAACCGGATTAAGGGTGGGACTAATAGAGAATAGAGAACTTGATCATATGTAAATAACTAATTCTTAAGGTAATGAATGGT
Source organism: Sambucus nigra (assembly GCA_949130495.1). Classification (NCBI taxonomy): domain Eukaryota; kingdom Viridiplantae; phylum Streptophyta; class Magnoliopsida; order Dipsacales; family Adoxaceae; genus Sambucus; species Sambucus nigra. The sequence goes on from OX422213.1 coordinate 313,094,471, forward strand.
ATTAAAATGAATTTTCATCGTGCGTATGTACAAGGATAACAATATTTGGGCAGACTGACTATAGCGATGTGGGCGTGTGTTGCCGTCAGCAGTATAATGAAATTAGGCAAACTAGCATGGAACTTCGCGAGTATGACGGTGCTAACAATATTGAGGGAACTGACTATAGTGAGGGGAATGAATGTGGTGTGTAAATTTGTTAGTGTGTTAGAAATATGTGCAGTACCAATAGAAGGGTAAACTGGATATACTGATGTAACGTTAATAAAATTAGTTGCATTAATTCAATTAGTAAGTATGAGTTTATAATTTAATGTTGTAATAATATAATTGGACTTGAATAATGGGGTAGCTTAGCTATGTGAGTAGTTAATGTTGTTTTACTTTACTCGCATGTTCTTATATCACGTAATTTAAAATACTCTACTGTAATATTTATCATGTATGATTCTTATGTTTGGATTCATGGATCTTAATTGGCAGGAGCAGCTGGTATTCATGCAGTGGGCTCTTACCCATCGCGTTGACTAACATTTTAGGTGTAGTTTCTGAAGTAGCTGCACGGGATTAATTGAAGATTTTTGGAGTGAAGCTGGAGATTTATCTTTATCACTTTACTAGTATAGATTTTTATTCCGTCGCTTTATTTATAAGACATTTATTTATGAATTTGGCGGGGCATTCGGTTGAATAATTTGTTTACGATTTTCAGTTCGAAACTTATAGTTGGATTATTTATATTAAGTATTGATCTATCTTTCGGTGTTGGAATTTATTTTGAAGTTAGTATGGTGATGGATTTATTATGTGAATGTCTATATTTGTTGGATTAATTTTGATTATATCTCGTGGAAATAAAGTTTTTAATGTCTCATGTTTCTATCACATACTAAGAATGGTATTTTATTTATGACGCTTGACGTACATTGGCAGCGGAGGCTAACCACCTCCAACGTCAAAATGCGCGGGGTGTTATAGTAACTTTCATCGAACCTATACCACTAACAGATGATTTCTTACCATTCCCCAAAGTGACCATTCCACCACTAAAGTCATTAAGTTTGGTGAAAAATTACTTCGCACCCATCATATGCCTGGAGAAATCAATATTAAAGTACTAATTCATAAAATTTGACCCCTTGAATGCCACTATAACAACATTAAACTCGTGGTTCTCTTTCCTCGCATGCTTCAGCTTCACACTCACACTTTTCAGCAAATCACTCACCTCCTTTTGAAGTTTTCTAAATTCGTTCTCAAGTCTTAAATGCTTTCCTTGAAAATCATTTTTCCCTAGGTACTTTAAGTATGAAATTTCTCATCTATTTGTAATTTGGAATAATATTTCCTTTGGTGACTTCTCATGTAGAAATAGGAGCAATTGTAAGTTTGAAAAGTTTTAGGGTCAAATTTCACATTCTTTGGTTCAAAATCTTGAACTTGATTATTTTAAAAAACTTTATTTCTCCTAGGAAAGTTTGGAAGAAGTCCAAAGTAGGATCTTGTTTTCAATCATTCTTATTTTAAAACGTTGCTTTTGAGTTTTTTCAACAACTTTGGGTTGAATGACTTTTTTATTTTTCCCAAACTTTACACTATCCACATTTATACTTTCAATAGACAAGACTTTCTCCTCAATCTCCTTTTCTTTTGAAAAATCTTTTCCTTTATTAGCTTGAGATGAACTCTCTTGTGTAATATTGTTCTTTTCATGTACAAAATCTATAGTCTCTTTTAAACTAGGATTAAGAAGGTCAAAACTAGTTCCCTTAGCACCATTTGGAATCTTTAAGTTCTCAAAATGCATTTTATTAATTTTCTCTGAGCGATTTTCCAAAGATAGTTTGACTTTCAAAGCATTTTCCAATTCACTCTTAAGAGAGATAATTTACTTTGTATACTCACGTTCCCTGAGTTCAAATATTTTCCGTTCCATTTCAAGTTTATTATTTATTTTAAGGAAATCCACTTTCACTTTCTCAAAATATGAGTTTTGTTCATCGACTATTTTCAGCTCACATTTGATTTGTAAAATCATCTTGTCTTTCTCTTTAAAAGAAAAGATTTTATCTTCTTTCTCACTTTTATGTTCAACCTTTTTAGTTTTAAAGACTCATGAAACAATTTATTATAGCCATGATTCAATTCCCTCAATTCTTCATCATCACATTAATTTATATCATTTTCACTACCTTATTAACTAAACTCACTAGAAGTAAGTGAAATGTTCCTAGATTATGAGATGTGTGATGAAGTGTCCATATTATCCATTGTAAATCTATATGCATACATTTTCAACAAATCTACAAAACCAATAAAATATGCACAACCAAGAAAACACACAAATAAGGATCTAACTCTTGCATGTTAATTATATCACAAATGAGTATCAAAGTTATGACACTAATTGAGAATAATGTGTGAATGATTAAAACCAAATCTATAGGGGCATATAGGTTTGTTCACTCTATGTGCCCAAATTTTAAGTTACAATAACTACTTTCAAATTTTCAAATATGTAAAACACAATTAATCCAAATGTCTTGTTAAAAACACACACACGAGAAAATTAACTAGATCTAGGTGAATATACAATAACATCCAAACCTAAGTCAAATTTTAAGCTACTGTGAGTGATATAAATTATCTAAAGTGAAGTGTGTGATCAAGTGTGTTAGTTATCAAAATAAGCAAGCATAAACACTATAAGACAAATTTAACGAGGAAAAACCCCCACACTTTGGTGTAAAAATCTAAGATGCACTCTAATTTATATTTCTACTTGAAAAGAGATCTATACAAAGCAAGAAGTTACCTCTCACTTATGAAATCCCGAGTAGTTACCAATGAACTTCAAACTTTCCCCCATAGATGAATATAAATACACTCCGATCTCTATGAAGATAATGAGAAACTCTAATCTTCTCCTTAGAATCACAACATGCTCTAATTCCTCTATTGAGGAAATTAGGAAAAACAAGAGGAACAAGTAAAAATTCAAAAAAAAAAAAAAAATGCTCTCAAATCTTAAAAGACGTCCAGTAACAAATTTTACTTGTATAAAAATTAAATCACATCAAATGGAAGAGAAATGATCAATATTTAAATAGTTTTAAACATCTGATCGCATGTTCGCACAGTTAGATTCAATCATTGACATAAAAGAAACCAGTGTGACCATCTCACCCAGGTTGTGTTCACGGTCGCCAAGTGACATCGTGTGAACGCCTTCGTGCTCATGGACGCCTAAAGAACCTGTGCGGACGGTAATAATAAAAACTTCTTCCAAAACCATTTTAAAAAACAACTTTTATTTCAAAGATATCCTCCAAATTATTCCAAATTTTTTTACCAAAAATACTTATTCCTCAAAGAAAATTCCTCACACATTTAGAAAATTTGAATTTAATGCACACGTGTGTAGATAATGTTTTTTCACATATAACCTCAAAAAGGATACATCTTTAATATTTTATCTTGACGTGAATTTGTTGGTAAGCAAACTTCTGAGCGTGGCTTTAAAGATATTCAACGTCTTCTAAGGTTTAACTCTAGACTCAAAATCACACCTCAATCATATGGGACAAGTCGATATGACTTGATTGACACAAACATATTGACACGGGAAATATACAATATAAAACCAATACAAAATCTACATTTTTAATAAGGTAAAGGATGAAGATCAATGTTATGGATGTGGAGGTGTAGGGAACCACATCAATGTGTGTCCAACACATGTGAGGAAGTTGGAGGGAAAAAAGGAGAAAAGTTTATACAAGGATAGTTTGAATGACTCTGATAGTGAGAGTGAGGAGATAAATACTAGTGAGGAAAGTGGGAGTTAGATCACTTTCAAGGTTAAACTCGATGAGAGTGAGAACGTGAGTGGGGGTAAAATATATTTAGAGAGTATTGTGAGAAAGAATCGAGTTAATGTCATTAGTGATAGGTCACTTAGTGATTCTTCATCATGTAGTAGAAAATATTCATGCGTGTCTATCCCTACGTCATAAGATGATAGTGATGATGAATTGGATGACATTCAGAAAGCCTTTGATAAACTCTATCAAGAGTCTTTGAAACTTAAAAGTTAAACATCAAGCTTTTAAACAAAATGAAAACTCTTCAAAGTGAACATAATAAAAAAGCTTAACGTATTGAATGTGTTTAATGGAATGTTTAGAACTTAAAAAGGAGTATGATTATTTGAAATTCAAAATGAGGTAATTTGGAAAGAAAAATAATAAATATAACTTCAAAATGAGATTTTGAAAATATGAAACATGCTAAATACTTGAAACTTGAGTGTGTTTTTTATAAAAATTGTATTCTAATTAGTATTTTGTTAAATCAGGCTCAAGTGAAACATGAAAAACATGTCATTGGTTTTGTGCAACCAAAAAGTGATAAAATTGCAAAGTCAAAATCAAAAGTTAAAGTTTCTATCATTGAAAAGAAGTATAAGGAACAAATTCCTTTCAAGAAAAAGGCTGAAGTTGTGCCTAAATCCAAATTTGAGAAAAAGATAATGGATGTTAATTCTGTGGTAAATCAAATCATGTTTTTCATTTTTGCTTCAAAATAAATAAACTCGATTGAGTTTTGATGAGAGATTATGAAGCAAAAAAGATGGCTAGAATGAAGGGTGATTATTATACTTTTTGCAAGGTACAATATCACACTAATCAAGTTTGTAGGTGCTTGAGAGAGAGAAACCATTGGTTTATGAATAATAAGAGGAAAGTATTCCATAAGGATCTATTAGTGAACTTATGAGTTAAATTGTTGAGTTGATAAGGAGAATGGATTTCCTAATTCAAGGTAGAGGTGAGTCTAGAAGGGAGATTTTTTAGACTTAAAATTAGACCATTTGTTCAAATTTCATGGAGTAGGCATAAGAATCCTATGAGAAATCCGAGTTGGATGCCAAGGAATGTGAATGGATTATCTAGGATTTCACAAAGAAATAAACTTTAGTTTTTTTTACCTCAAAAGAAGCTTGTGAAGAAATATGTTACATTATTCCTCCCATTGATCCTAGAATGGAACCCCCATCGCTATTTATGATAATTTGTTAGGATCCCTAAGATCTTGTTTGTGTGTAGACCGATGAATACATTATTTTGTATGTTTTATATCCAAATTTATACTTTGTTAGTTCCATTTTAATTTATTTAATAAATTCATAGCGTCATTTCATTAAAATAAGGAAAAAATAAAAAAATGTTTAATTCATATTCAAAATGGCAATTTTAAGTAAAAATGGGCATTTTGATAATTTTATAAGTTTCTTGTGCTAATTTATGAAAAAAAATTCTTAGAGAATTTTTTACAGGTAATGATGGAATTTGGCACAAATTGACAATCAACTCGAGAAAATCACAAAAACCTGATTTTTACGGTCGTTCGAAAAAAACTATTTTAATGCTGGTGAAATCGTAAAAAAGTTAGAAATTGTTATTCTCCGAATTGGATAAAATTCAATGTGCGTGTTAGGCAAGCAATATATAAGACTCCTAAAGTGGGAAAAATTAAGTACCTTATTCTAATCCAAAGATTAAATAGGTGGAGTGATCGATACTAATACTGTTGGGTCAATCAAAGGTAGTTTCACCCCAAGTAAAACATCTCACCCCTTGCCCTATAAAAGAGGACCCCTGGGTTCACAATTTCACACACAATTCCAGGGGGCAATTTTTTAGTGATTGTATTCAATTTGAGGGCCAAGGTTTTATCATTTTTAAGAGGATTGAAGATTATTTTTAGAGAACTTATTATAAGTTTGATTTATTAATGAAAATTTCTACTCATTCCTGTAATTTGTTTTTGTCCTTCATTGTGGTTCCTTAAGTCTTCTATTAGAATTAGGGTGAAGTTTTTCATTGTTAGATAATATTGTCACATTAATTTAATCGTTGTTTATTCCCTATTTGTTTTAATTATTATAAAAAATTTGGTATTCATTTTAAAACGACACGAGAGTGTGTTTTAAAACTTCAAGTAAAGTCTTGAGATTTAAAAAATAGGATTTTTTTTATGGATTATGCTTGCACTTTAATTGTTTTGATACTTCATGTTTGAGTATATTTTTTAACTTTAAAACTTGTATTTTCTAAGGGAATAAGGATTTTAGCCGTCTATTAGAGATATTAAAAATGTTTTGAACATAACCGTCATATTTTTCGAATCAAACATGACGAGAGTCAGTTCAATTTGGGTTATAAAAAGGGAATGACAACATTAAATTAGTGTGAAATATTAGTTACATGATAAATGGACCTCAAATCCCAATTCTTTCATATTGTTTACAACTCTCGTGTGTTGCTCTCATTATTCATAGTTGCTTTTATTTAGTTTAGTGCGTAATTATTCTCTACCCTATTTCGTCCAGTTGGACAGTTGCAATTATATTAAAAGTTAAAATTGACAAATCTCTATGAGTTCGACCTGTACTTACACTCGCTATTCTATAATAGCCCGTGCACTTGTGGTATTTTACAAATTAACAAACATAGCCCCCCTCCTAGGTAGTCTTAATTTGGTTACGATCATATCAAGTGGGTGTGGATTTGAAAGTATGATCATTTTTCACATTTTGGTGAGGAATTTCATTCATCTATGCATTTTTACACATTTTTTCTACGTGTTTATTCCTTAGTTAACAAGTTTGTAAATACATGCATCATTATTTTATAAAAAATCCAAAAAGATTTTGCAATTTGTTTCTTTTGTGATTAATTCCTATGATTAATGACATTTGATGAATAAAATTAACTAATGAGAATTTAAATATGGATTTTAACCATTCTGATAGAAAATTTTGATTGATTTAGTTATTGGTTATAATTCATTTGATAAATCATGATTGTCAAGTTTGTTATAATCATTGGTATTTATTTCACACTACTTGAGCACTTACATATCACTTGATACATATAACTATAGTTATGCGATTTTTATTTTAGTTCTTGACTTAATCATGATCAAATCTTGAGATATCTTGTTAGTTTTGGATGTTTTCATAGTCCATGTGTGAGTTTCGGGTGTTTCAGACTTGAGGAAGTAAAAAAATGACCATTTTCATTCGTTGATAAGGGCTACCATTAAAGTGATTACACTCAATTTTGAATTTGAGCATCGTCGGGTAGGTGCCATCTAGGTATGTGAAAATCAAATCAATAGCAAAAGGCAATATATTGGAAAGAGCCACAAGCCAAGAGCTTAAATAGGCATTCAAAACAAGATAGGGACATATTATTTCAAATGAAAATTGCTATATTAGTTTGGCGCTCAAAATATTTCAAAACAATAAATGCTTGAGGGAGAAAAATGGTTAAAAACTACAATTTCATGAGATTTTGAAAGGATATTGGTGTAATGATAAAATTAAGCATCATTTATAATTTTCTTATGACTTACTTATGTGTATTATTTTAATCTTGTAACCATAAAATGGTTACACAGCTAGGTGAGTCCATCCCATGTTTGGATTTTTATTAATGCATGTCCAATTAGAGTGTTTTTAGCTTGAATTTGGTGGTTGGTGATATAAAAGACCTAGTTTTCAGATTTGTTTTGGTTTTGTCTAGATTATCTCGGGTAAATCTTCTATTTTTTTCTTTTGTTTATTGATTCAATTCCATTAGAGTATATCTACCTTTGATTCCTTGATCTGAGTGCTTATTTGAAGATTGTCAATCATTGTTGGGCATATTTAGGTTCATACTCCATTGTACTCTCATACTCTCTTAGGATTCCTTTCTATTTTTGTTTTTTGTTGTATTTCTATCCTATTTTTGAATTATGGGTAGAGCAACGACACATTCTTGGGAGAGAGTTCGACCCCCCGAGTGGTCTTGGTGAGAGTTCACATGCGAGAGATTCACCACCTTCTCGACCTATTTTATGTCATCATAGGCAGTCCCTGAGTGCCTCTATTCGTATTTTAAATCTTACTTTTTATTCTTCTTGGATTCATTTTACAAGATATGGTTCCACATTACATGGTAGTTTTATATCTCATTATGTTAGACTTGAGAGGGATATTGACTTACAACGCCTCGATCTTTGAGAGGATGGATAATTTTTATTGTCATGGATAGAGGGTATACACATACACAATTCTCGTTTGATACATCCATCTCATCGACCAATACATCTCTTGTTCGAAAATTCTATGCGAACATTCTTTTGACTTGTTATCCTAATTTTATTGAATTTTTAATGAATGATATTACTCATAATAGGGTTACATCTTTTCTTGCTGGTTACCCCACACAGTGGGATATGTTGAAGAGTTATTATCTTCTTAATTTCTTAGTTATGAGTAACCTCATGCAATTTCGTCTCTCTCAGGACTTGCCATATGCGATATGTAGGTTGATGAATGTATTTTCTCATGGTTAGGCTATTGATTATCCTGAACTTGTCTTAGCGGTCATGATGAGAGCTTGCAGGGGCAAGGCTCAAGAGTCATTACCATATAATTAAATGATTACTAGGTATTTAATATCAGTTAGGTTCGGTTAGATTTCTTATGGATGATGTTTCTCCCATTCTTAATTATATTTATATCATTAGTTCATCTTTTATAACTAGACAAGATTAACGATGACCACCTCATTAGCATATTGATCCTGATGCTCATGCACATACACCAATGCCATTCCCCACTCGAGCACCCATTCCTCATTCTCATAAGGGTGTCTAGGGAGTTCATAGTGGCACAATTTTCCTACATGCAAGGATAGTTTGAGGATATACTATCCCAAATGTTTCAGATGCATGATTTATTCGATAATTGTTTATATGTGATAGACAGAGAGTAGGCTATCTTGGGGTCCGGTATTGTTTTAATCTCTGACTACTTGAGGAGGACCAACTTTATTTTTGATATTCCAGCTTTTACCTCTGCACCACCACCAATTGTTACTCCACCTCATGCTTCTCCAGTTATTGATGATGATGGTTATGAGTACTACGATGATAAGAAGGATGATGATGATGATAATGAGGCAACTCATGAAGATTAGATATAATCTATTTAAATATATTTTACTCTATTTTGAGAATTTGTAGTTCCTTTTTATTTGGTACTTAAACATTTGGTTTTGTACTTGAAATTTTGGGTTTTTATTTGAATGTTTTTACCAATTACTCTTTTATCAATTCTGAAGTACTTTGGTTTGTTATGGTACACATTGGATAGTTTTTTACGGATTCATCATGCTTTTATCCATATCTTGTTGATTAATTTGCTATATCCATGTTTATATGATCTTACTCTTGTTAGATTGGTTTATATCACATATCATGCTTCACATTATTTCTTGCTTGATATATTTCATACACTAGTTCGTGTTTTAAGATTCATAATGTGATACACTTGTATGTTTCTCATGCTCATGTTGATTTCTTGAGTATTCCTATTACATCTTTGGTATTTCACATGATTATATATCTTTCACTTTACTAGTTCTTGTATTTATTGTGATTATTTCTTTATTACCATGTTACACGCGTTGTCTATGTTTTTATAATTCTCTTTGACTTTTCGGTGTAAAGGGGGAGAGGGGGGGGGGGCATTTAATATATGGGGAAATGTGATAGGGGGAGATTCCATGTTTCTCACTTTATGGGGGAAAAGATTATTTGATGGGTTTTTGGGAAAAACATTATTTTGTTGTGATGTTTCATGTAGGGGAGCCCATACTGACTATTTTCATTATTATTTGATGATTCTTATTATTTCTCACATGATTACATTCTTTATCATCTATATCACATTATTTTTTTGGATGATTCCCAAAGTAGGGGGAACTACTCTTTGTTCATGCTATTACCTGTGTGATATGCCCTATATGTACCCAACTGCTCAAAGACATCAACCTCGGCCAAGGAGATAGCCGAGGTTGAAGGGGTCAGATTGGTAACCAGCAATCTCATCTTAAGCAAGGTCGGCCATGGTCGACGTTACTAGTTTCGCGTTCAGACAGCAGTTGAGATCTTCATGATGTACAGAGGCAGACTACTCATTAGGCCACCCAAGGTTGACAACCTCAGCTAGGTGCAAGACGAGGTTACCATCATCATAACTAGCCTCGATTATGAATCGGCCGACGTTCCTGCTACTCCACCATTTCCTCGGCCCAGGCTGACGTTGCAGTCCCACCGGCCTTACCTCGGCTCTCCCGCTGAGCCAAGGTCACCACCTCGTCCTCTTCCAGACCGAGGTTGCGACCAGTCACAGATGGCCGAGATCTTATGCGCATATGTGTGGCTGGGAACACGTGTACACAAATTAGTTATAGCAAATCATTCCCCTCACGTGGGGGGAATATTTCATCATCGTTCTCTACATGTGACAGTGACAGATGTCTTCATTCGATTGGCTAGATCAACACACACATGCTCATTGCATGCATGGGGGGTGCATTACACCCCCAGGTATTATATATAGTTGTCTTCTCCTTCTTGGAGAGGGATCCGAAATTAGCAACCCTAGCTGAAACTCTGTCTAAATATACAGTAGATAGTGAAATCTTGAGAGATTGTATCTATAGCCATTAGAGCCCTCATACAGTGATACATATCATACACTTGCACATTGGACGTAGGCCTAATTGGCTGAACCACTTATATTCCGGTGTGAATCCTCTTCTCCTCTTCTCCCTCTACTATATGTGTATATACCCTTATGCTGCCATTGTTAACATTGAATTGAGCTCACAAACACCTTGAAGGGTGGTGCTGTTTCTAGCATCATCATTTTAGCGCCTTCTGTGGGAACGAGAAGCTGTCTCATCCTCTTTATTTGCTTAACCTCATGGGAGACTCTGGTGGTGAACCAGGCCTCCCCCCTGCGCGGAGCTGTTTCACCATTGAAAGAGGTCCTGTAAGGTATTAAGCTCATTTACTACACCAGATCTTTTTTGTTAACACATGGCACAGGAATTACCGCCACCTTTTCCGCCGCCTGGTGCGGGAAGACCCAGCTCCAGCCAGGCACCACCCCAATCCAAAATGGCGGAGGTGACCGCAGCCTTGAGGTCTTTGGCTGCAATGCAACAAGCAATGCAGGAGCAATTTGCACAGCTCAGCCAAAATATGATGAGGCCACCTAGAGTCTCACCGGAGATGATCACCCCGGTGGCTGTTCAGCCCCATCCTGATGCCAGGGGACCACCCCAGGCATCGCGAAAAGACCAACCTACACCCCAGCGGAAGATGGACGTTGCTGACCCTAGGTGCTTGCGCCTGGGGAGGCAAGGAAACCCTTGCCCTGTGGATAGGTATGATGAGCTAGAGGCGAAAGACGTCCCAGAAGACTGTTGGGAGCCATATGAAGTTTCGAACAACACAGTTGATCCTGCCAGCCGGAGCTAAGGTTGTGAAGTCCGAAGGGGTGATGATGCCCAACAACGAGGATCGGATTTTGATCGACTTAGCAGAGGGTCAACCTTTAAAAGGCTCAGCCCAGTAAATGACCTAAGATAAAGGTTGTCAAGGTCAAGAAGTGAAGCAGGCTCACAAAGGGAAGAGAGATAACATCGGCCCCAATCGGGACGAGGAAGAGACCAAGAAGAGGTCAAAAGCAGGTGTTGTGCCGTGGCTGGGGAACCCTCGGCCAGGACAACGTTGCAAGACTATGGAATGACTCCATCCAATGTCTTGATGACAAGATAGGAGACCTCATCAAAAGTCGGGATCCATTGCAAAGAGGTTTCTCAAAGGGCTCTCCATTCGTGGCTAAGATAGTAAGCTTCCCTACCCCAGCTAAGTTTAAGCCACCTGCAGTAACTCCCAAGTATGACGGTAGCACCAATCCTGTACATCGTATTGAGATGTACCAGTCAACGGCGGACATCTACTCGATACCAGATGAGATAAAGTGCCGAGCCTTCTCTGGGACCTTGATGGGAGCTGCACACATATGGTTTACATCTCTTTCGAAGAATTCAATTGAGAACTTTAAGGGCTTGGCTGAATGGTTCATTCACAATTTCTGCTTTGGGGTAAGACCTTAAAAGAAGACCACCCATCTGTGGTACGTCAAGCAAGGCAAGCATGAGAGCCTAAGAGACTACATCTCCAGGTTCAATGAAGAAAAACTTGAGGTTGAAGACTACGAAGAGAATATTGCCATGACCGCCCTCATAGGATGTCTTCAGAAGGGGAAGTTGTTGTGGAAAATTACAGAAGACCCTCCAAAGTCCATGGTGGAGCTATTGGCAACTGCGGGGAAGGTCATGAATGCTGAAGAGGCTATGGCCTCTAAGTATGAAGACGAGAACGACAGTAGCAGCGGAAAGTTCCAAAGAAAGAAGGATGGAAAGAATAGGTCGGCTGATGATAAGTTTGCGCATTATACCCCTCTTACAGTTAACTGTGAACACTTCCTCAATGAGATCAAGAATGACCGATCCCTAAGATGGCCAGAGAAGTTGAAGGCTCCTCCACATAAGAGGAACCATAAGTTATGGTGTGAATTCCACTAAGACCATGGCCATATAACAGATAAGTGCTTCGCCTTGAAGGATGAGATCGAGAAGATGTTGAAGTCTGGAAAGTTGAGGAAATATGTCGATGGTAAATCTCCCAAAAGGGGAAGGGAAGACCCCAAAAAGAAGAGACACGACAAGTTTCGTGAGGATACCACAACAAGAAGAGATGGTGACTCAGACGGAGATGACGAAGATGATCCAGACCTCCCTCCAAAAGATGACAACACCCCAGTGAAGAGGTTCGGTATGATATCCTTTGGCATTAGCACCATATACGAAGGACTTGCACGGGGTGGATCTAAGGTTGCTGACATAGAAGCTCATGTGGCAGAGGCCAAATCAGTGGCCAAACTTGAAGTGGTAAACCTGACGTCTTCCGAGACTACGCAGAAGAGAAAGAAGGTAGACATGGACACTCTCGTAGTTGGGTTCTCCCGACTCGACTTCAAAGGCATCATAGCTCCACATGATGACCCTTTGGTGATCACAACAAGAGTTAATGGATGTGAGGTGCAGAGAATTCTTATAGACGGAGGAAGTTTAGCAGATGTGATGTTCTGGCCCAGCTTTAAAAGCTTAGGCTTTAGCAGAGCTAGACTGGTACCCTATCATCATCCGTTAATGGGGTTCAGTGGTGAAAAGGTCCATCCACTGGGCATGTATGAGATGGACGTGCGAATGAGTGATGAGTGGCCTACGAGGTTAACTCGTAAGATCAATTTTTTCGTTATGGACCAAAATGTCTTCTCGGCCTATAACCTCATCATAGGAAGAGTAGCCCATAAGGAGTTTAAAGTCGTGCCGTCGACGGTCCACCAGATGCTAAAATTCCAGACCCCCTATGGGGTAGGGGAAGTGCAGGGTGACCAGACCATAGCGGAGAATTCTACTTCAACTCAGCTGAAGAGAGAGAGGCTCATAAGAGAGCAACTACCACTTATAACATCGATACACTTGACCCTAGAGATGAAACAAAATTGAAGAAAGGAGAGGCTGCAGAAAAGGTAGAATCCATCATCCTCAATGAGGACAAGCCGGAAAAAACCGTTCAGGTCGGCAAAGCCTTAAAAGCAGAGATCAAGGAAGAGCTGATAAACTTCCTGAGGAAGAGGCAGAGTGTCTTCGCTTGGAGTCACGCAGACATGCCTGGCATCAACCCCGAGGTCATGTGCCATAAACTCAATGTATCTAAGGATGCAAAACCAATAAAGCAAAGACGAAGAGTCTACTCTAGGGAGAAGTACGACGTCATTCGGGAAGAGGTCAGAAAGTTGGAAGAGGCTGAATTCATCAGGGAAGTGATATATCCGGAGTGGCTATCAAATGCAGTCATTGTGCCCAAGGCCAACAAAAAGTGGACAATATGCGTAGATTTTACGGACCTGAACAAGTCTTGCCCAAAAGACAGTTATCCCCTACCCCGGATCGACCAGATGGTAGATGAAACTACAGGACATAAGCTCATGAGCTTTATGGACGCGTATTCAGGCTATAATCAGATCTTCATGGATGCTGAAGACTCAGAAAATAAAGCCTTCATTACTGACAAAGGGACGTATTGCTACAAGGTGATGCCCTTAGGATTGAAAAATGCAGGGGTAACATATCAACGTCTTGTGAATAAGATGTTCGAAGACCAAATGGGTAAGACTATGGAGGTATACGTAGACGATATATTGACGAAGAGCTTAAAGGCCTTCACTCATATGGTAGACCTGGAAAAGACCTTCAATACCATGAACCTGTACATGATGAAACTCAACCCGGCAAAGTGTGTCTTCGGGGTAGGAGCTGGGAAGTTTCTTGGATTCATCGTCAATCAAAGAGGAATAGAGGCAAATCCTGAGAAAATCAAGGCTTTGCTCGACATGAAGACACCTAGGAGTATCAAGGACGTTCAGAGGCTCACTGAAAGAGTGGTTGCACTCAACAGATTTGTTTCCAGGGCAACCGACAAGTGTCTTCCATTCTTCAAGGTTCTTAGAAAGGCCTTCGAGTGGGATAAAGAGTGTGATGAGGCTTTTGATCAACTCAAGTCATACCTTGGATCTCCCTTGCTCTTATCTCGGCCAATAGCGGGAGAGAGATTGTTTGTTTAACTAGCGGTCTCTGAATCGGCTATAAGTGCGGCCATTGTATGGGAGGACATTGGGGTTCAAAGGCCCGTATACTTCAACAGTAAGGCCCTTTAGGGATCTGAACAGAATTACCCTCGCATGGAAAAGTTATCCTACACCTTAATACATGCCTCTAGGAAGATGAAGCCCTACTTTCAAACCCATTCTATGGTTGTCCTCACTAACTCCCCACTAAGACAGGTCCTCCATAAACCTGAGAAGTCGAGAAGATTGATGACATGGGCCATTGAACTAGGGGAGTATGACCTTACCTATCAGCCTAGGACGACCATCAAAGGGCAGGCACTTGTAGATTTTTTTGTCGAGTTCACGCGGGAAGAGGCCGAGGTTGAGAATAATTTAGAGACTAGAGAAGGGACAAACATCAACATCTTCTGACACCGGAAGAGGTTATGCCCAAGAGAGTCAGAGATGGAATAACCGAGAATGAGGAAGACCGATACCTCTTCAGGCAGGGAACCATGTTGGAAGAGGGTTTTTCATCAGATAAAGACATCTGGAACCTCTTCATCGACGGGTCTTCTTGCGAAAGTGGAAGCGGTGCGGGCTTGATACTTTCAGACCCGAATGGTACCAACATCGAATATGCCCTTAGATTTAACTTTAAGGCATCAAACAATAAGTCAGAATATGAGGCCATGATAGTAGGCCTCTCCTTGGCAAGGATCGTTGTTATAAGATGACTCATCCTTCACAGTGACTCAAGGTTGGTTGTTAATCAAGTATTGGGGGTTTATGAGGCCAAGGACGAAAGGATGGACAAATACCTGAAGAGGGTGAGAACGATACTCGAAGGCTTCGAAAAGGTAAAAATGAAGAGAATACCTCGGTAAAACAACAGTCATGCAGACGCATTAGCAAGGCTAGCTTCAGCAACAAGGACAGATATCAGAAGGACAGTCCCTATTGAGATCTTGCCCAGAGAAACCATTGAATAAGAAGATGTCAGTAACCCTTGCCTCAATTTAAACCTAGGGGACTCATGGATGGATCTAGGGCTGTCAATGGATCGGATCTAGACCCGGATCCGATCCGGACCCGATCCGATTTAACGGATCTGAGCAAAATTTATAGACCCGATTACCCGATTACCCGATTAGTTAATGGACCGGGTCTGGATATACATGACTCCGATCCGTTAAGGACCCGACCCGATTATTTATATATATAATATAATAAATATTTATTTATATATAATATTATATATATGTTATTATATATATATTTATATATTTATTTGTAAGACTTTATATTAATTATTTTACATTTTTTTTCCGGACTATATATATATACTAACCCTAAAAAATTAAGCCCTACTCTTCATCACCTGCTTTCGGGCGCCGCTTCTCTCTACTTCTCTCAAGAGCCAAGACTTCTTCTCTCTACTTCTCTCAAGCCCTAGGGCTGATTTCAAGAACCACCCCATCTCATCACCTGCTATCGACGCCGATGTTCTCTTCTCCGATCGACGCCGCTGTTCTCTTCTCCGATCGACGCCGTTGTTCTCTTCTCCGATCGACGCCGCTGTTCTCTCATCTCGACGCCGCGGTTAGTTCTCGATTCTTCATGTTTTAATTGATCTTTCCTGCTTATTTTTTTTTCTTTGTGATGCTTTTCATGAGAACAAAATTATTTTACATTTTAAGAACAAAATTATTTCGTATTACACATCTGAGAAATTTGATTTCGACATTGACCGGTAAAATTCCCTACAAGTAATTCATAGACACAGTTGATTATTTTACACATCTGTTCTCTTCCACTATAGTTTGCAATTTACTTGAATATTACAAAGTGGTTCACTTTGCAATTTGTTGGGACATTATTATTAAGCTTTGATTCCTAGAATTAGATGTGCTACTTGCTTTTCTGAGAGGTGAAAACAATTGGGAGAAAGTGCATCTTGCAAGAAAAGAGTTTCCAATATCTTTCTGTCTTGGTCACTAATTTCCACTTCCCACTTTGCATTTAAAGGAGAACCTTTCATGTGGGGTGCCCTGGCTTCTTCATTTTGTAGCTTTGTTTTTTACTTTGTGCCCACAGTTAGGCTATCTCTAATATGTGGTCACACCAAGTATGACTGGTATTATTCATCAATTTACACCATCTCTGTTTTTCAGTGTAATTTTTCAGTGTGATTTTTACACCATCTAAGTTTTGGGCTGAAATTAATTTTTGTGTTCCTTTTTTCATAGGCATAAGCATGTCGTCCACGGATCCTGCATGTGTTGGTGGCAGTTCTGATTTTCAATCCGATATTGTGGAGACTTTGGTGACTACCGCCGATTGGATTGAGTCAAAGAAAAAGACAAGTATGTAGTTTATTCTTTTTTATTTATTGATTTACTAATGATATTTATGCTTTATATATAATCTACTCCGTTGTATTTATTGATTTACTAATAATGTTACACTGTTTTCCTTTTCAGAAATTGAAGACAATGACACGTTGATGCCGCCTCCACCACCTAAATGAAGTTGCTTCCCTGTTGGTTGTCTTAGTTAGTAGTTGCTGAAATTTCAAGTTTGTCGTGTGTTTATGTTATTTAAGAAACAATGTAATATTATTCTTGGATATTTAATTTGATGTTGGTTGAGTATTGTATTTGGATGAGACTTTGGACTGAAAATATTGGGCTGCTAATATTGTATTCCTATTGCTGTTGGTTATCTAGTATTGCTGAAAATATTTAACTGTAAATGTCAAATTGTTTTAACTGTTAGAAAGTTGGAAAATCTAACTGTTAGAAAGTTGGCAAATCTCAAACGCTTTTAAAGATTTTGAATGTCAAAATGTTAACTGTTATAAAATGTCAAAATGTTAAGAAAGTTGGCAAATCTTTAGCTGTTAGAAAGTGGGCAAATCTCAAACATTTTTAAAGCCTTTTGAATGTTAAAATGTTAACAAATGTTTAGACTTTGGTTAATTTAAAACCTTAATTGTAAAAGGGTGTTTAAATGGTCAAATGATTAAAAGTCAACTGCTATAGCTGTCGGGTCTTCGGATCGGGTCTTCGGATCGGGTTTTCGGGTCCTTAACAGATCCGGGTCTGGATCTATTTTTTGAGATCCATCGGGTAATCGGGTAAGACCCGATCCGTTAAAAATATACCCGGATCGGATATGGATATACCCTTACCCGATCCAGACCCGATCCGTTTACAGGCCTAGATGGATCCCCTTGTCAGATATATCAGAGAGGGGGTGCTACCAGAGTCAAAGTTATAATGGAGGAAATTGAGGTACAGAGCCGCAAAGTTCTCAATAATAGGAGATATCCTGTATAGAAAGGGATTCCTATTACCTCTCCTCAGATGCGTTCATCCCACAGAAGTTCCCCACGTCCTACAGGAGGTAGACGAGGCATCCTTGCTCCAGTAACATAGGAGGGAGACCTTTGGCGAAGAGGATTATTATGCAAGGTTATTGGTGGCCGACCTTGGCTAAAGATGCTGCAGCCTACGTAAAGAGGTGCAATAAGTGTCAGAGATTCTCCACTATCCCCATCAACCTCATAAGCCTATGACGTCTATCAGTTCCCCTTGGCCATTCGCAGTATGGGGAATTGACTTAATGGTTCCCCTGCCAAGGGCTGCAAATAATTACCAATTTCTGATAATTGCCATTGATTACTTCTCCAAGTGGGTAGAGGCAGAGCTGGTGATCACGATTACTGAGCAGAAGACCTTCCAATTTATTTGGAAGAACATCATATGCAGACATGGCCTCCCAAATACCCTCATTTCGAACAACGGAACCCAGTTTAAGAATTCTTCCCTAGAAAAATACTGCGAAAGAGTTAGGATAAAGAAAGTTTTCTCTTCTCTTGGCTGACCTCAGGCAAACGGTCAGACCGAAGTCACCAACAGAACAGTCCTCGATGGGATCAAGAAGAGGTTGGAAGAGGCTAAGGGAAGATGGACTGAAGAGGTTTATGATGTACTGTGGGCCTATAGAATGACGACTAGGAAACCAACGGGGGAGACCCCATTTATATTATCACATGGCTCAGAGGCCGTCATACCCACAGAGGTAGGACTCCCTACTCATAGGGTTCAAACCTATGACCCCGAGAAGAAGGGAAAGGAGAGAAGAATTGACCTAGACTTGATTGAAGAGAAAAGGGAAGACGTAGAAATTAGGCAAGCAGCTTACCAACAGAGAACAACAAAGTTCTATAATCAAAGGGTAAAATTAAGGCCCATAGCTATAGGGGACCTGGTGCTGAAGAAGACGTTACAAAAAGAAAACAAGCTTCACCCAAATTGGTATGGTCCTTACAAAGTGATTGAGGAGGTTGTACCCGAAACCTACAGGCTAGAAAACCTCGAAGGGGAACCTTTCTCCAACCCATGGAATGCTGATCATCTAAAAAAGTATTACATATGATGTTGCAAGAGTTTTTGTGTAAATGTATGATCTTATGAAGGGATTGTTAATGAGAAGATCAATTTCCATGTCAATTCTTGGTTCATTGTGCTCTTTGGTGAAAATTATTTATGAGGATAACATCTTGGTTGATGACCTCGGACCTTATAACATCATGATTTGGTGACAAGGTCTGAGGTCAGACATCATACTTGGATGACCTCAAACCCCTAACATTATTAATTTGGTGAAAATTATTTATGAGGCTAACATCTTGGTTGATGACCTCAGACCTTATAACATCATGATTTGGTGACAAGGTTTGAGGTCAGACATCATACTTGGATGACCTCAAACCCCTGACATCATTAATTTGGTGATAAATTATTTATGAGGGTAACATCTTGGTTGATGACCTCAGACCTTATAACATAATGATTTGGTAACAATGTCTGAGGTCATACATCACACTTGGATGGCCTCAAACCCTTAACATCATTAATTTGGTGCAAATTATTTATGGGCATAACATCTTAGTTGATGACCTCAGACCTTATAATATCATAATGTGGTGACAAGGTATGAGGTAAGACATCACACTTGGATGACCTCAGACCCTTAACATCATTAATTTGGTGCAAATTATTTATGGGGATAACATCTTAGTTGATGATCTCAGACCTTATAACATCATGATTTGGTGACAAGGTCTGAGGTCAGACATCGTACTTGGGTGACCTCAGACCGCTAACATCATTAATTTGGTGACAAATTATTTATGAGGGTAACATCCTAGCTGATGACCTCAGACCTTATAACATCATAATGTGGTGACAAGGTCTGAGGTAAGACATCATACTTGGGTGACCTCAGACCCTTAACATCATTAATTTGGTGAAAATTATCTATGAGGGTAACATCTTAGTTGATGACCTCGGACCTTATAACATCATAATTTGGTGACAAGGTCTGAGGTAAGACATCATACTTGGGTGACCTCAGACCTTAAAAACCATTCATTTGGCTCAACAAAGTTTTTTTTGTACCGAGACTTCAGAACTGAACACACATTGCATGACAAAGAAAATCATTCAATAAACAATTCAGCAAGTGAAGAAATAAAAGCCCTCCTCAGAGGTTGAAAGATTAAGTTGGGAGTTACAAAATGCAAAGATAAAAAGTAACAATGTTTATCAAAGGTTACAATAAATCAAGAGTTACAAAAGATTGCTTAAAGCTTCACAAGAATTAAGTGTTTGCAGCCTCAGGGTTAGTGGCCATGTCTACATGTCCCTGGCCGAGGGTGGTTACCTCCACCCCGTCATCTTGGGCACCAGCATCTTCAGTCATGGTGTTTCCTTAGGGGAAAATCTCGGTAGGGGCAGCACCTCCCTCCACCTCAACTTCCTGCAGAGCCTGAGAAAATTTAGGGTCGGCATAACCCAAGCCGACGAAGTCAGCAGCCGCGAGGCTCCCTGATTCATTCTCCTTCATGGCAACCCATTTTCTAGTAGCCTTGACCCCTCTCTCCAGGTATTCGAAGCCGAGCTGACAAACTCATCAGAGACCTTGTACTCCTCCAAGATCTTCTCGGAGGCATCATCCAAGGAAGTCTTAACAGCCACATCGACCTTACGCTGGAGAGAGTCAGCCTGAGTCTTCAGGGCAGCGCTATGATCTTCCCTCTGCTTTTCCATATCCTTCTGCAGTCACTTCACGTCACTCTCAGCCTTCTTCAGAGCAGCCTTCAGACGTTCCACTTCAGCGTTTAAAGTGGCCTCAATCTTCTCGGCCTCTTGGCCCTTCTCAATCAGTGGAAGTTTTCCCAAGGTCCAGTTGACATAGTGATGCATGGTGAGAAGACCCTGCTAATATATGCAAAGATGTCAGTCTAAGATCTGATATGGTTCGATGCCGATGTTACACTTGAATAATTCAGAAGCAAGAGTTAAAGGTCTTACTTGGATGGAACGGTGGAGGGAGAATTTAACCAGCAGAGGCTTATCCAGTGAGCGGTAGAAGCGCTTGTCAGACTCGGTCATGACATCGCCGATAGCATCAAGAGCCTTCAGACTTTGGCCAATGACACTGTCACCAATCTTTAATTACCCAAGATGATCAATCAACGCATCCTCAGAAGAAATAGGGATGGCACGATCCCCTCCTTTTTTCTTCTGCCTCTAATCCTCAGAGGCAGGGTCAGCAGGCTTCCTCTTCTTGCTCGCTGCAGCCCTTAAGGTAGATGGAGGGGGAGGAGGAGCATTCAGACCAGCCTTCTTGACGAGCTTCATTAGACTTGGGGTTGCCATCTCCCATAGTTCGTCAGATATTCCTTTTGGGCGCTTTACAAAATAGAAAGGTCTGAGTTAAAAAATCAGATGTACAAAAATTCAGAGGTATAACTTATTGAAATAAAAAGCACTTATGGAGCTCTGTCAGAGGACTTCCCCCAAGACTAGTCTCAGAGAGATAGGAGGGGGTCATCAGGTGTTCAAATTTGATAAGCATACCATGCTCCCCTTGATTCTGAAGATTTTTGACCTTATGAAGATTATTTAGGCTTAGCCCAGGGTCGGCCCTGGCAGCCATTGTTACCTTTCCCCATCTCAGGGGTATTCTCGGCTCTAATAAGGAAGAGGGGGCACATGGACAAAATTCCCATGGACCTGATGCAAAGAAGTAACGAGGCTTCCAATTATGGTTTGAGGTTTGTGTGATTTGCAACATCTTTTTTTTTACTTCCAAGCTAAAAATGATAATAACTCGGATGATTTTTGACAGATGAGGGGACATAGCACCCTGTGAAGACTTGGACTGGAAGGTCTGAGTGATGGACAGCCCTCCATAAGATAATAGCTCCAATTATTACCCTCTAGGCATTGGGCGACAACTGGGAAGGATCCAAGTTGATGTAGGACAATATAACCCTGATGATGATATGAATGGGCAGACGAAACCCTAACTTGAACATATTCTCGTACAATCAAATATCACCATCTCGACCACCGAAAGCCCTTTCTTCCCTCAGAGGTCTCCTGAGTTTTATGGAAGGACTTATGGAATATAGGTGCCTGAAGGCCAGAAGGTCGACCTTGCTGACAAAACTTTCTATCTCGGCTGCCTCAGAGATGTCGACATCACTCTCAGTACCATCATCATCATCTGGCTCAACGTCAGCCTGAGCAGACGATGGGGGACCTCTTGGAAACTTCTGACCGAACTCAGCTCCTGTGTCGGCCGACAGGGGAATAACTTCAAGGATCGGTGGAACAACCATACTTGGTCCTACAATTTCAACCTCTGAGGAAGAGGGTAATGTGCTCGAACTTTTGTGAGATGAGGCCCGACTGGAAACCTCTGCTTGATCAGGGACCGTATCTTGTTGAATTGAGAAATCCATGGCCTCTTGAAAAGAGTCCACAGACATAGGGTCTGAGGTGGGTGACTCAGACTCAGACATTGGAGAGGGTCCAGTTGGGACCTCTGCTAGGTTAACTGACTCGGATGGCTCATGATATATGACCTTTAGGGGGTGGAAAGATAGGTCTGAGGGGGAATGACTCTGCCCTACGAGCTTCCTCTTGGGCTCTTTTTATTTGCCTAATTTTTTCTAAGGTCTTCTCTCTAAGAGAGGGGAATTCCTCTAAGAGTTGGTAAAGGGGTCTGAGCATATGAGGCAGACCCTACACTTATGAATCTCCTAAATAAATAGGATTGGCAAATTGAATTAAATATCAAACTAATAAACTTTGAACAAAAACAACCAAGAACAACAAGAACAAGTACCACCGAAAAATTCAAGCAGTCGCCGAAAAACTCAAAACTCTCGCCGTAAATTGAAGAGACAAGAATAAAAGGGGCAAAAAGTGGCAGATTAAGGTGGAGATGATACCTGAATACTTGTGGAATGAAGAGAGGTTTGAAGAAACACAGAAATCCCAAACAACGAAGCAGCCAAGCTTTGTAGAGAGAGAGAGAGAGTTGCAGATACAGCCAAGTCAGGAGAAGGAGAGAAATGAGGAAGAAAGAGAAGAAAAATGGGGTTTAAACCCTGAAGTGTGAGTGCACACATCCCAAGGCCCATCATTGACTTAGGAGCCCAAAAGACAACCAACATCATCACACTTGTCACGCACGCTTCCTATTCCAGTAGCTGACACTTGTCAAGAAAGTATTAAACACCTAAAGAAATTTAACCTCGGACAAACATACCCCTTAGGAACCTGATCACACAGGTAACTAAGGGCTAGGGGGTGATTGATATGCCCTATATATACCCAACTGCTCAGAGACATCAACCTCGGCCAAGGAGATAGCCGAGGTTGAAGGGGTCAGATTGGTAACCAGTAGTCTCATCATAAGCAAGGTCGGCCATAGCCAACGTTACTAGTCTCGCGTTCAGACAACGGTTGAGATCTTCATGATGTACAGAGGCAGACTACTCATCAGGCCACCCGAGGTTTACAACCTTAGCTAGGTGCAGGCCGAGGTTACCATCATCATAACTAGCCTCGACTATGAATCGGTCGACGTTCCTGCTACACCACCATTTCCTCAGCCCAAGACGACATTGCAGTCCCATCAGCCTTACCTCGGCTCTCCCGCTGAGCCAAGGTCACCACCTCGTCCTCTTTCAGGCCGAGGATGCGACCAGTCACTGATAGTCGAGCTCTTATGCGCATATGTGTGGCTGGGAACACGTGTACACAAATCAGTTATAGAAAATCATTCCCCTCACGTGGGGGGAATATTTCATCATCATTCTCTACATGTGACAGTGACAGATGTCTTCATCCGATTGGCTAGATCAACACACACATGCTCATTGCATGCATGGGGGGTTCATTACACCCCCAGGTATTATATATAGTTGTCTTCTCCTATTGGAGAGGGATCCGAAATTAGTAACCCTAGCTGAAACTGTCTCCAAATACATAGTAGAGAGAGAAAGTTTGAGAGATTGTATCTATGGCCATTAGAGCCCTCATACAGTGATACATATCATACACTTGCACAGTGGATGTAGGCCTAATTGGCTTAACCACTTATATTCCGGTGGGAATCCTCTTTTCCTCATCTCCCTCTACTATATGTGTATATACCCTTATGATGCCATTGTTATCATCGAATTGAGCTCACAAACACCTTGAAGGGTGGTGCTGTTTCTAGCATCATCACTGTGTGATGCTCTTTATTTTTTCATGTGATTTCAGGTCATGCCCATGATTTCAAACTCAACTTTAATATGTTGTTGGTCTTCTGGAGTTAGTGTGTATTACTTCCTACTACACTCATCACATATCTAATGTGAAGATGGTTTGGTAGGACTGATCAAGAGTATTTTTGGGTTTTTAGGATTTTGCCACGGAATAGCCAAAGGTCGAGATTGAAAATATAAACATTTGTATTATATATAAAAATTGGCTAAGTGTCGTGTCAAATAATTGAGTCATTAAGTCATTCGAACTACATAAGATTGAATCTTAAAGTAAGGCGCATTCATTTAGACTACATGGAATTTGAAGATCGTTCAAGTCGCTATATGTTGATACCAAATTTAATCTACTGATATGGACCAATCATACGAAGACACGTGGCTATCTACATGGCAACAACAAGCATTTCCGAGATAATCACACCTCTTCGAGGAACTCACAGGCTCCGAGGAACAGACCTCTCCGAGGAACTCATATGCTCCGAGGAACAAACTTCTCCGAGGAACTCACACGCCCCGAGGAACATACCTCTCCGAGGAACTCTTAAATACCAGGAAGCTCAAGCGATCCGAGCAACTTAGGCGGTCCGAGCTACTCAAGCGGCCAGAGCTGCATCTCGAACAAAGTATTAATAGTTGGATAACCAACAATTCAACTGGTTCATTGAATGCTTATCCTTGACACACACTCCCAAGGGCATTAAATGTATTAACCTTTCATATGTATATCATTTAATGTATTACCCTTTCAGATGACAGCCTCAAGGCTATAAATACATTGTATCACCCTCATTCAAAGGGACCCCGGAATTTCTTGAGAGATCTTGTAATCGAGAATTCCTCAAAACACTCAACAATAACATAACAGTGGACGTAGGCCATTCTTATAAGGCTGAACCACTTTAAAATTATTTGTCTCATTTATATTTATCTGTGATTAAATAATTAGAGAGATCTAATTTTTTACATCAACAGATTGGCGCCGTCTGTGGGAAACGACTGGTAATATCGTTTTTCATCAAAAACAATCCATTGTCAAATGGCTGAAATTCCTGAATCCAGCAACAAAAATGCCGGAACACCTCCAAATCCATTTGCACCACCAACTATTCCAGATCTGACTGGAATAATGGCAAATCTGGCTCAAGGTCAGACCGCCATGCAAGATACGATGCGGCAACTCATCCAAACCCTTCATGGCGGAGCACCAGTTCATTCCGGATCACGAAGCATCCAAAGAAATACCCGTGCGCTTTCTTCACGAACTAGGCGTGTTAATGAGGAATCTGAAGATTTTTCTTATCAACTTGGACGAACTTCGTCAATGCGAGCCACGGATACTGAACATCGCGTCACCCTCTCCCCGGAAAGGGTCAGCGCGGTGGAAAAATTAAGTAGGGCCTCTTCTTTTGATCGATTGGGCCTTAGGAGGAACAAAAGTCCTCTCAATGCAGCGTCGAGGAGCTTTCGACGACCACCAGATGTAAGGTAAGGATCTGCCCAGTCGCGACCAGCTACTCGTCGAGATAAATCCCAGGAAGCCACTTCAACGCGATCATTTGCTCAAACCAATAGGCCCGAGGAAGAGAATGATGCTTGGAAAGGTTCCATTCAGCGGTTGGAGGATAGTTTGGGAGAAATGGCTAAAGCCAAGAACCCCCTACAACGAACCTTTGTTCGAGGAACACCTTTTGTCCAGGATATAGTTGATTTTCCTACCCCGTCAAAGTTTAAAGCTCCTGTGGTGACCCCCAAATACGATGGAAAGACAGATCATGTTCTTCACATAGAGCAATATCAAGCTGCTGCCGACATCTATGCTGTCCCCGACGAGATGAGATGCAGAGCATTCTCAGGAACTCTTACTGGATCTGCCCAGATGTGGTACAACAATCTTCCTCGGGGTAAGATTTCAACTTTCTTTCAGTTGGTCGAGTTGTTCATTGGCAATTTCTGTTTTGGAGCAAAGCCAGTAAAACGAGTAGCACACTTGTTAAGTGTTAGACAAAAACCTGGTGAGAGTACTAGAGATTACATAACTCATTTCAATAACGAGAAGCTGAAAGTCATAGATTATGAAGAAAAGACAGCAATCACCGCCTTGATGAGTGGGTTATTGCCTAACAAGTTGTATTACACTTTGGCCAAAGATCCACCTATAACTATGTCAGAATTGATGGCAAAAGCGACCAAAATCATGAATGCCGAGGAGGCTATGGCTGCGAAGAAGAATATGGATAAAGAAACCAAGGTGGAAGTCGACAATAAAGAGCATAAGGGTAATGGCATTGACAAGCATTCCAAGAACGAGATTGAAACGCTCATCAGACGAGGAAAGTTATCAAAGTATGTTGATCGCATAAATGAAAGAGAAAATGAAGACCGAGCAAGAGAGAGATCTAGATCTCCTCGTCGGGCAGAAGAAAAACAATAAATGGAGAATGTGTGTTGATTTCACCGATCTCAACAAAGCAATGGACAGACTTAAGTGATGAACAAAATATACTCCTTTGGTTAGGAGGCGTACACTTGCGTGATCAACTTCGGTTGGTAAGATAGCTTATGGACATAATAGTTCGAAAGAACCTTATAGTTCGAAAGAACCTGATAGTTCGAAAGAACCTTATAGTTTGAAAGAACCTGATAGTTCGAAAGAACCTTATAGTTCGAAAGAACCTGATAGTTCGAAAGAACCTTATAGTTCGAAAGAACCCTATAGTTCGAAGCCACGACCAACTTCGGTTGGTAAAAGGACGAGAACAAAATATACTCTTTTGGTTAGGAGGCGTACACTTGCGTGATCAACTTCGGTTGGTAAGATAGCTTGTGGACATGATAGTTCGAAAGAACCTTATAGTTCGAAAGAACCTGATAGTTCGAAAGAACCTTATAGTTCGAAAGAACCCGATAGTTCGAACCCACGACTAACTTTGGTTGGTAAAAGGGCAAGAACAACATTCTTAAAACGCCATTCTCGGTTGATTAAGAAACAAATATGCTCTCAAATGCCAATTTATGTTGGTCGGGAGGCAAGATTATTGCAGAAAAATACAATAAGTTCTTTGAAGAACAAAATATTCCAAACTGGACCAAGTATGGTTGGTCGGGGATAAAAACCCACAAAACATAGTTGGTCGACGAGGAAAATTTATCGACCTTGATTGGTCGGACACATTTTAAAAAAACAAAAATTTACCAAGTATGGTTGGTCGGGGATAAAAACCCACTAACTGTATTTGGGCGACGAGGAGAAAATATTTCAGATTGAACCAAGTATGGCTGGTCGGGGATAAAAACCCACTAACTGTAGTTGGTCGACAAATCACAATTTAACAACCTTGGTTGGTTGGAAAAATTTTCAACATTTTTATACTCATTACTTTATTATTAAGTGATCGAGCAACACTAATACTTGTAACTTTTTGGTCGATGAACCACACAATATTGTTATGCTAAATTGTGTACTAACTATTACATTGAGATTCCTACTCTATTGGTTTTCTCTCCCTCTACTTTAGAAACAGGTTCCTCACCAGAAGGTGGATCATTTAAAACAAGAGGAGAATTTATGAAGTTAAGATCTTTGATCATCTTGATATTCATCACGGATGGGCGATCTAGAAGGTGCTCGATAAAGTATTTGTTCATCTGGGGGCTTCTATTACAGACATATTTGTTCATTTGGTGGCACATCCTTATAACATAATGCAGTCGAGCACCAAATTCAATTTCACAAACTCACATGGAGGCATAAATCAGAAGAATCAAGCACGTGAAGTTAGCATTCAGTTGCTCGGCACAGGAGGCAGTTGGTCGACTAGTAAACCAATCAGTATACTTGAAGATTATGATAAGCAACAAGCTGCATCATATGTCGTCCAGGAGATAATTCACTTTATGTTGAACAAATCAAGAAGGTAGATCAAGAATTTCACGAGCACCGAGCAACACTGCAAAATAAATACTCCATCCTTTCAAGTAAACCATCAAGCATGAAGCATTGGGGGCTTCTGTTGATACCAAATTTAATCTACTGATATGGACCAATCATACGAAGACACGTGGCTATCTACATGGAAACAACAAGCATTTCCGAGATAATCACACCTCTCCGAGGAACTCACAGGCTCCGAGGAACAGACCTCTCCGAGGAACTCATATGCTCCGAGGAACAAACTTCTCCGAGGAACTCACACGCCCCGAGGAACAGACCTCTCCGAGGAACTCTTAAATACCAGGAAGCTCAAGCGATCCGAGCAACTTAGGCGGTCCGAGCTACTCAAGCGGTCAGAGCCGCATCTCGAACAAAGCATTAATAGTTGGATAACCAACAGTGCAACTGGTTCATTGAATGCTTATCCTTGACACACACTCCCAAGGGCATTAAATGTATTAACCTTTCATATGTATATCATTTAATGTATCACCCTTTCAGATGACAGCCTCAAGGCTATAAATACATTGTATCACCCTCATTCAAAGGGACCCCGGAATTTTTTGAGAGATCTTGTAATCGAGAATTCCTCAAAACACTCAGCAATTACATAACAGTGGACGTAGGCCATTCTTATAAGGCTGAACCACTTTAAAATTCTTTGTCTCATTTATATTTATCTATGATTAAATAATTAGAGCGATCTAGTTTTTTACATCAACACTATACAACACATAAAATTTGAACTGGTATCCATGATAGTTTTGTAATTGAACATTTTGGCTACACACACTTTTATATTTTTCAAAATTTGTTTTTAAAAGTTTAAACAAGTGAATTATCTCTTAAATGTGCTATGTTAACCAAGTGCGAAATGCGTGGATTTATTTACTGCATTTTGAAGTCTTTTTGTCAACTTGACTTCAAACCGTCTACACAGTCCGTTTTGGACCCGTGTACACGTCTCCGTTCGCATAATTTGGATTTTATCCATCCGTATTGATGAACATTATTTCAAAATTGTAGGTCCCCAAAATATAACTTTCAACAAAAACTTTTGCTTGAGCGGAATTAAGTTAAGGATGAATGCAAACCAATTTTCTCTTTTAGAAAAACTCTTTTTCAATTTCATCAAACCAAGTTATGACAAAAATTAACTTAACCAGATTTTATCTTGTTTAATCCTAAGAATGAAACTAGTGATTAAAGCAAGTAAAATAATGTAAAGCAATACTCACAACACTGATGTACGAGGAAAAACCCAATCGAGAAAAAAACCTCGAACGACCCAGGCTAGACAATCACTATGACAATGGTTTTACAAAGTCAGACGGTAGTCTTATACAATGGCTCGATCACCCACGAGACTTGAAGCTCCTCTGATCTTCTACCAATCTTCACAGTACCCACGTGTAAAGTTACCTTCTTCCACGATGCTCGTCCATAGCAGTCGCCTCTACGAATGCCTCGGTATCCACCGATACGACCTTGTGTCGTCTAGGATGTTGAACACGAAAGTAACCTTCTTCGCTTCTCCCTCGCAAACCCAAGAATCACAAGTTGTTCAAAGATTGTTGAACAAGTTCCACTTAATGCAAACACAAGATATCTATCGCATATGAATATGAAAAATTGGATCTTTAAACATAGAGGATGATTTTGTTATGAAAACCTTTGTAAACTGTTGTGCAGAAAACGTAATAGTATTCTAGAAATATTTGGCTTTGCACACCTCGAGAAAAGGATTGGGACCTGACTTAAATACATTTTTTTAAGTCGGTGCAATCTCGTTAGAGCAAGATGACACGTCATTCGAACGACAGTGCATCTCGTTCGAACGACATCATTTATCGTTTGAATGACAGGCTGATTAGTGTCCCAAACTGATCCAACTTTAATAAAAGAGTTTTAATTCAAACCAACTCTAATCCAACACTAATCCGTCCTTTATCTAATGTGTAAACAAATGAAACATTTTTTAAACATTTTATTTCAAAAATTCATCCTTAAACAATTTTCGATTTCCATAATCATTTAGCATCCATACCCTAGAGAAATTAAGAATGCATTATTTAAGTTGATTGAAGACTTCAAACTTGCATCAATTAAACATCGGTATGAATAATTCTTCAATTAATCTTCGATAAGTCATAGTCTTGTAGTGATCAGACAATAAAAATTTACCTATGACTCAAACATGTTTTGTTCCGAGAATAAGTCAAAACATCATTAAGACTCAATTGGAAATTTGATCCATACAAATCTTCCCCTTTTACTATTCGAGACAAAACCAACAGTGAAATACCTAAGCCAGGTTGTCAAGCCGTATGACGCCTAAATCTCATCTCATAAACCTAAAATGAAAAATACATCATCAGTACATGATAAGACTCTTCAACAATGGACCGATAAGCATGAAACTATCTCTGAATGTGATATAGACTTGAAATCTCGAATCTCATTAGGCCTACCTACACACATGAAACAGACAAATACCAAGTGAAGAATGGAGGAACAAATGATGGAAATTAATATGAAATATTATATCCGAATCATTTGTTATGTGAGTAAACATGATACCAATATGTATATATGACACAAACATGATATAAGCATAAAACTCACAGAACATGATACCAATTTGTAAAAAGTGTTGTGTGATATCAATTAAATTTATTTATTTGAACACTTATTTAATTACATGTCTAAATTTGATCAAACCAAATTAAATTTTAGATCCTCCCCTAAACATGCATCCAAGTGTCATAAACCATTCAATCCAGCATGTGAAACAAAGATAACAAATTTAGGAAAAAACCTTTCAGGTAAAAACCTTTTTTCAACACTTTGAAAAGTTTACAAGTCCATTGATTTACATGCAACCTGATAATCACCCATAAGTATAATGCACGGTGTCTTCTTCAAACCTTCAAACCTATGAGAGACAGCGAAATACCCTCCAGGTGTCGATTCGTCATCTTCGGCTCGTCCATACACATAATGACAACGCTCATTATCCACCGATCAGATATGGAGATACCTTCTCCACAGAGGTTGAACAGCAACAAAGTATGCTTTGGGTTCCACAAAATAACTCACACAAAAGCAATTGAGATTGTGAATTCTAAAACAAAAGATTGAACCCTCAAATTATTGGAGAATAAACCAAAACACTCAAAATCGTATTATGTTTAAACCAGTGTTTTCTCCACCTGAAATTCACAAGCCTCACACCCTTTATATACTAAAAATCAAGGCGGTGACGTGTTAACTAAAAACATATCTCGTTCGAATGACATGCGACGTCGTTCGAGCGAACCTCTATCTCGTTCGAATGAGATGTGACGTCATTTGAACGACAGTCACTGATCCCCTTAAAAAATACTTTTAAAGTTTTAAATAACTTGGAATCCTCAAACCTTAAAAGTGTTCACGGGATCAAGATATATTTATCTAAAACTTTTATGATAAAATAATTTTTGAAAAATAAAAATCATTTATTAGAAATTCCAATAATCATTTTAACTTTTATAAAAAGTATCCCAACACTTTTAATGTTAAATGTAAATGGAACTTAAACACATTTTACCAAATTCATCCTTATTGGGCTTGAATGTTGAAGACTTCTTGAAATTTGAATTTGTCTTGTGTAGATGTAATCTTCTCAATCCTTGATGACTTGTAGCAACTTGTAGTGGTATACTACAGACTAAAATGTGACAAAAAATTTCTTTATAAAAAATGGTTGAAATCGTGGGCACTACAAAAGTCAAACAAGTGCATGGGGGAGCATATTTTCAAAAAAATCCTATAAATACGTCCGTTTTCCACCCATTTGAAAATATCTTTAAACCCCATAACTCAAACACACTTTTGAGAATATTTTTGAGGTTGAGAGCTTTTAACTTGCTTTTCTATTTCAATTTCACTTGATCCCTCCAAATTTGATATAACTTTTATCTATACTTGATCTATGATTTTGACAGAGAATTGAAAGTGTTTTGGTTCAAATCTACAAGTGCCTTGTTCAACTCAGACTACTTCATCGATTAAATTGGATATCTATAATCCCTAGATCTAAAATTGTAGATTCTTCGTTTATTGGAGAAATTGGAGCATGGCGAGATTCCAGGGAGAAAAATGGACATTATCATTCACTTTGTAGAGCTTAAGGTGGATTTCAACTTTTAACGAGGGAAAGTTCAAAGTTCATATGTAATTACTCATGAGGGAATGACTGAGATGTACCTTATTTAAAAAAAAATCTTTCAAGTTGAAATAGAAATTGGAGTACGTCGAGGTTTTCTGCCCCTAGGTGGGGATTTTCCTTATAAATATGACTTATGAATTGCTTGTATGTGTTGATTGTCGAATTGGATACTTTAATGACACACTATACCTATATCTCACCTAGATCTAAAGTAATTCATAAAAATTGACTTTAGGTTTTTAATTATAGTGAATTTTCCAGATTTTCCTAATTGAATCATTTAATTTTTTATCCATGCTAGTTATCATATCACTTAGTAATAACATGTGCTAGGTCCCTTAAAATTGAAAGAAAAATTATAATTATAAAAAAATTGGTGATACTTTACAATAAAACCTATCCCCCCCCATGTTACTTTAAAATTAAACACTTATTTGAACAACACACATCCTCAAGGTTACATGAGGGTTCGCAACTTGTCAGCTAGTATGATAAAGTTGAGACTTGGTGTTTGCTTAGTTATAGGCTAGGCATTTAGTTTTGGCATATTCAAACATTTTTTTAATTATTTTCCTTTTTGACCTATGAAGCCATAAATTGCCTTAAGAGTCCCACAACACATGTTACCCCTTAGGGGAAGTCTAATGGCTCAAGGCTATGTCCAATAATTGATAACCAAAGATTTCGTGGGCAAACCCCGAAAAAGGCTTTGGCCTTAGAGATTGGCGAAATCACTCGGGATAGGTTAAAATGAGTTATTAACTTTGCATATCTTTAATTACTATCTTATCCAAGGGCGTGTGTGAACAAAAGTATCTAGAAAATGGAATTACCTTATGAGAAAATTGGATTGGATCATGTTGCACGGGGAGCTCCTTATGGAGGAATACAACCACAACCTTGACATTTTTGGCTTATGGAATTATCATGCCCTGTGATACTATCTTAGATATATTATGGTTCTACTATTGATGTGATTATCAAATTACATATTCTGCCTTGTTTTCTTAGGAAAAAAAATACATTTCTAGGAACCTACCGTTTGGGATAGAAGAATACAAGGAAGGAATCTCAGGAACCAAGCAAGCTAATGATATTTCGCACCTCCTGGTGTGCATCAATCATTTCAATGAGGGGCAAAAAATACTCTAAGGTCAAATCAACCTACTCAACCAAAGGATTATAGATCTGGAGTCTGTGGCCTTCAATAACATCATGAAGGTCAAGGCTCAAAAGAGAAATCATAGGTGGAAGAAGTGACAGAGATAAAGACCAAGAGAAAACATGAGGCATGTTCAAAACAGAAGGTTTGAAGAATTCACTTCTCTGAATTGTGCATTGGATAATATCTTATTCAACACGAGGGAAGAATAATCACTACACCAAATCCTGTGAATGGTCACGCCCAGTGGGTCACGGCCCAAGTCCGCGACCAACTGGTCGCCGACTTGGTCCGTGACCGACTCAATATTTGGCGTGACCATTTTTATTACCACATTAAATTATCCATGCTCTGGAAGTAGTCATGGACCAAATCCATAACCACCGTGGGTCACGGACTTAGACCGTGACCAGGGCGTGACCATCTTGGCGCCAAATTTCGGGCCAAAATTCCCTCCAAACTGGTCGCGGATGGGTCATGGACTTGGGTCGTGACCAAAGACATGATGAAGCAGAAAACACACACATTTAGGGTCACGGCTGGGGGCCGTGACCATTTCTTGGTGTGGGTCACGACTATGGGCCGTGACCATACCTCATTCAAGCAGCGGGATTGATGTGAAAAAGGTCGCACATGGTGGGCCACGGCTCTAGGCCGTGACCAGGTGCCAGCCAGACCACCTCTTCTTTCATTTATTGGTCTCGCGCATGGGGGTCACGGCTCTAAGCCGTGACCAGATTCAGGTATTAAAAAAAACACCCCGTTGCTTGTCATTTCGTTGCTGCGATTTGTAAGGCTATCTAAAGGCTCGTGCGATTTTGTGTGGATTTAAGTTAGATTTGTGCGATTTCAGTTGGTTTTCATTTGGATTAACCCCTGGTATGTATTGATTCATTTTGATTTCATTTGGATTTCGTGATTTGCCCTAATTTTTGTGTATGTATGTGGAGATTTATGTTTATATGTGTGTATGTGTGTGTATGTATAGATTTATATTTATATGTGTGTGTATGTATAGATTTATGTGTAAATGTATGTTTATGTGTGTATCTATGAACAAATAAATTATTTTTTATCGATAAACCCTATATTGTATGTGTGTGTATGTATAGATTGTTGTCAAAAAAAATATTAGGGTTTAGTAAACCCTAAATAGTATGTGTGTGTATGTATATATTATGTCAATAAACCCTAAATTGTATGTGCGTGCATGTATAGATTATGCCAATAAACCCTAGATTGTATATGTGTGTATTTTGTTTTGACAAAATATAATTAAATGGATTTTTAATGAGTAAAAAAATTTACATCTATCTTGTCGTAATTTTATTGGGGACATTCAGGATTATATTTTTTATGTTTTACAGCCGTGCGGGCTTTTATGATTTGATTGTTAAATGTTATAGACGTGCGGACTTTATAATAAGCAGGTTTTACATTTACAGGGGTTGGAATGTTTAGAAAATAGAGGAAACTCTGCCCAATTTTTTTTTGGTCTGTGATTTATTAAGACGTGTAATATTTTTAAGTTTGTATATATATTGGTTTATTAACAATGTTCTCGATTCGCAATTTGTGATTTCGTACGCTCCAACGTTACACGTAGCAACCGACAGTGCACTCACAGGACCCTCAATTTCAGGATTGGACAAAAAAAAACATTTTTTTTAAAATTATAGTTAAAGACCATTTTTATTTTTTCCGTCGCGCATAAAAATGGTCGCGGCCAAAGTCCGCGACCATTTTTTTCGTCGCGCTATTAGTCATGGACTTTGGCCGCGACCATTTTTGGTCACGGTTGGGGTTCACGGACTTGGGCCGCGACCATTTTTTCCCTTTTTTTGTCACGGTTGTGGGTCGCGGCCCAAGTCCATGACCAATTTGTCACGGTTGTGGGTCATGGACTTGGGTCGCGACCATATTTTTTTTATTTTTTTTGTCACGATTGTGGGTCGCAGATTTGGGTCTTGACCAATTTGTCACGATTGTGGGTCACGGACGAGGGCCACGACCCGTCACGGCATCGGTCACGGCCCAAGTCCGCGACCATCTGCCGTGACCCCTTGCAGGTCGTGACCATTTTTTGGTCACGGACTTGGGCCGCGGCCCACGAAATTGGTCACGCCCGAAATGGTCAGGGATTTTGGTGATGACCAATCGCCAGTTTTGGTGTAGTGAATATCTTATATGGCCTACCAAAATCACAACTCTTAGCAGAATGAGAAAAATATCCAAGTTGTGTGAATTGCAGTTGGATCACGGGAACACCGCCAATAAGTTCCTCTGCCTAAAGACTGAAGTTGAGAGGTTGATCGGGAAAGGGGCGCTTAGGAGGTTCACTAAAGTCGCATTCTGGAATTAGATTTATAAAGAAGATATTGTTTAGAATATATTTAAAGTATTTTTGTCGAAGTACATTTTGTAATTACTGTAAGGCCACCGATAGCCGTAAGCTTAATTTTGTACTCCTAATATATTAATTGATGAAAAGTTCAAGCAGGATCCTTTTTTATATAGTTTATTTTCTAACTCTTCAAACAATTTCCATTAGTCACAAGAAACCCAAGATAACACTTAGGGGAGAACTAAATGCCACAAAAGGCAGGTCCATCAGACTGCCATGACTGTTTAAGATCAAAAGCCATTTCATGGTCGGGAAGAGATTTATATGTCCCATCTCAAATCGTTATGTGATCGTCCACCTCTGAGGGAAACCTCTTTCCAAGATGAGATCTAGTATTCCACGGAGATCCTGAAGACAAGATCCTCGTTCTAGTGGATCTTTGCGAAGCCTCTAATAATTTGGTCACCCCGTTAGAAGGGATTATCTATTAAAAGAGACCCGATGAAGCTCCAAAAAACACACACCCAGTCAGAGAAACCATATAATTTGAGCTATAAGGGTGGTAACAAGAAATTTGTCCTTAGTTATGTTCCTACCATTTTTATATGGCCATAGGAATAGTGATTAACGATGATGAATTGGACCAAAGGTATTAGCCTCAAGTCCCTATAGAGGGGCTGGAATAGGCTTATGTTCAACTTCATTCAGAAGGTTGCGGTCATAAATGGGAGACTGTGGAATTATAAGACAATTAAATTCTAAGTTGCGAACGTGAATGGTAACATGCCTAAGACAAAAGCTTAAGAGGAAGTGATGTCCCACATGCGGTGGATTTTTTATTCAAAACCTTTAGGCATGGAAGGTTATTAAGGCCATGGTCCAAATCAAGAAAATTAGTAAAATTATTAAATATGAAAATATGATACACATGAAAAAGTCACGAAATACACAAAAAAATGCGAGACAAGGAATGTAATCTATTAATAAAAAAATGAGTTCATTACATAAGAAGTTAGAGACAATAAAATTAAAAGGCTGCCAAATGAAACAAAAATAAATCTAAATATGCAGCACATTCTCAAGAGGATGCATCCTCTTCATCTTCCCCATATCCTCCCAAATTAGTCGTTGTCTCCTCACCCCCTTCTCAGAGGTGGTGACAATCTATAACACCTCGTATTTTTGGTAGTCATTTAAGTGAATGTTAATTATGAGAATAAGTTAATGATCTGGAATTATTTATTACTTGAATGAATTAGTAATAATAAAATGCATATTTAGATGATGACTAAATTTTCACGTTATGAGATTCATTTGTGGCGCGTGTTATATTTGGTTAACCGGTGTCATTGATTAACTATGTTGGACTATATGCAGTTGCGCATAAAATAATTAATTGGGTGTTTTATTTTACGTTGCGGGGTGTTATTGTGAATTATGAGGTACTAACATTTGAAGCGGACTCTAGAGTGATACGAATGCCAAATTATGTATTTTTATAGTTTTAAATTGGGCCCGAGGGGCTAATGTGCCCTTAGGCTGAGTTTTGGGCTATTCTAGGTAGTATTCCGGGCTCATTTAGGGATTCGAAAATAGGCCTATGGTAGACCGGCGGGATCAGAGAATATTTAAGGGAGATTAACCTCATTGATTAATGACTTTATATCAAAGAGAAAAACTGTAGCTTCCTTAGAGTTATGGGAGAGGTTAAGGAGACTTTGGGAGAAGAGGAAAAAGGAATCAAAATCGTAGAGATTCACCATTCATCGTTTCAGGCAAGAAATCTCTTGATATATCACATGTTAATTTGTAACTTGTTTAAAATTCCATGTTATGTAATTAAATTGTGGGATTTATAATGCATGTTTAGGATTGTATATGGTTGTCTTAATCATGTTTGTGTATCGGGTTAATTAGGATTAATGGTAATTAATTCTGATTTGAAATACTTAAGTTTTCTGAAGAAAAATATAAATTGGAATGGTTTTAATGTATGATTCTGGGAATAGAACTCATCTTTAGGATTTAATTTCGTTTATAAGTTTTATCCCTACATTCGTTTGATGTTTAGATTTGAAATCATATGAGAAATTGTAGTTATCTTGTGTAAAAGATGAACTAGTGTTTAATTTGGGAGATTTGTGGAATTAAACCTTTAACTAATGTTTTGATCGTAAATCATTGGGAAATCATTTAAGATCATGAAATATTAGTTAATTTCGAATTTGGTAGTGTATAAGTTGCTATATTGACAACTTGAAAGTCATTTATGGAGGTTAGAGAGATAAATCACAAATTTAGAAGAAGGACCTGCCTTAATCCCATCGGATCAATCCGATTTGGGGACGGATCAATCTGATTCTAGGAAGAATGTGGGAATGGGCCAATGGATGTTTTAATTGGGGTTTTTAGTTCATAGTTTGACTTCGGGGTTATTTTTATGCACTTATAAATTAGTTTAAGGACAATTTAAACTATAGAATCATTGAGAAGAATTAACATAGGTTTTGAGACTAAAGATTTAAAATTTTGTTAGCATAATCCTATATTGGGTATTAGGTTGGTTTAGGGTCGCCACGACAGTGAAGTGATATCCTATACTCATTAAGTATATATAAGTATTTTAATTTGTGTGAACATACCGCTAATTATGGTGAATCTCATTATGTATATATAAGTGTTTTGGTTTGCCAAAATAGCGAAATGATATCCTTTACCACTAATAATGAGTATATGATAGATTCACCATGATTAGCGGTATGTTTTCCACGTCAGGGTCACTTTAAAGTTCGTGACCATGAACCTCAAACTTGGCTATTGACGCAAAATAATGTGGAGATTCTTGTGTGATCATATGTTCAGGATGGTCACCACTTCGTGACCAAAGAATGAAGATAGATTCAATCCATCTAGAGGGTTTAGGTGTGGATCCTTTTATGGTTTTATAACGTAATGATTTCCCAGTTGCTATATTTGTGGGTTTATTTAAGCCATCTAGGTAAGGTGCTCCTATGGATTTGTCGAGAAAAGCATGATATGGTCCATAAAG
The DNA here is from genome assembly GCA_949130495.1 of Sambucus nigra. NCBI lineage: Eukaryota > Viridiplantae > Streptophyta > Magnoliopsida > Dipsacales > Adoxaceae > Sambucus > Sambucus nigra. The sequence goes on from OX422213.1 coordinate 313,133,397, forward strand.
GACATGGCCTTTATGTGATGTAATTAAGAACTATAAATGAGATATATTAGTCCAATGTTGGACATTTAACTAAAAATGAACCCTCTACCACATTGTGTGTTGATATTATAAGGCTGTGCATGTTGTACTCGTGGGTGATATTTTGGGGGTTGGTATTTGGGTTGTATTGTTACATGTGTATTTAGTTACATACCTATTATAGTTGATTATTAGTTGCATGCTCACTTAGTTGAGAGATAGAGACTATTAGCATAGTTATGCCTTTGGTTAGGATATGCTCATAGTATTTCACTTAGGAGAGGGGTGGGGTATTTATTGCATGTGAGAGTTGAGGGGTTGACATGTTTTTTGTAAATGAGTTAATTGATTTACATTATTGATATTATAGATATTTCTTTCAACTTTAGGGCTCTAACCTAAATTGTATAAAATTGTTTTCAACCATTCATAAATATGACCAATAAGGCTCAGGAGATCAGACTTGTAATTCCATTAGATTAGAAAATTCAGCTCTTTGATTCTAGCTTAGGTGGATACTCTTAGTAATTCAGTTTAGCTTTTATTAAATATTTGTATGGACCTTGAGTTCTAATTATTTATTCAATCAGTGGTTTTGAATGGAATTTATTCAGAGTATTTAATGTTGGATGCTTTTTAAATTCTATTTATTCAGTGTTATTTATCATTTTGAGCTATCACGTGTTGTGAGTGATTTTAAATTCATTCTTATTTATTTATTGTTTGATTTAGGGAATGATTTAAATTATTTGACAAGCCCTATCTTCGGCATATTATCCTGACTGATTGTTATGTGGAAAATAGGGGTTATTACACAATCTTTCTTTAGTTTCTCTCCTCAGCTTCCCTGAGTTCATCTTCACATAGTCTGCGCAGGGTCATTAAATCTCCTACTAAATGTAGTATATTTGGCATAAGTAAAGTTCTTGGCTACCCTCAGCCTCATCTCTTTATAGCCGCGGATGTAGGCTTTGTTTTGGCCTAACTAGGAATCTTTTGGAGTTTTAAACTTGGCTAGGTCTTCCTTCGCTGGATTCGCATGGGACTTTTTTAAGGCCGTGACATGATTTTCTTTTTCTTTTTTCTTCATAGGCTCAACATGGCTATGGGCTTGGGTGGAACTGAGTTACCACATCGGCTATATTTTTGGCATTATCTACAACCCTTTTTTAGCCTCTGAGCATTTTTCCCCAAATAAAGGGAGGGACTCCGTGGCCTTACTAAGTTATTCCTCAACCACATACCTTGCCTTCTCAGCAAGTTCAGCTTTGGTCACAACCACTTATTTTTAGTTGTGAAGGCCACATCAACAAACTTCTTATCGTCTTTAAAGGAAGACTTTTGAACTGCTTTAACCTCATCCTTATGTGAACCCTATGTGACCTATAGTTTCTGAAATACCTTCTCATACTTGTTTCTCTCGATGATAGAGACCCCAAAAACTTGAAGAAAAACTAATTCAAAAAACAAGAAAAAGGAAGTTGGAAGATAAAAAGTCCACGGACAAAGATGTTTACCTTAAGTAGAAAGTGGATTTTATAATTCTTCAAGTCCTCGTCATCTAATAACTCTAGATGAGTAATGTCTAGAATGTGGATAATCTCCTTCATATTTAAGACCAAAACTCCCTTGATATCCCAGGGAGAATCTAGATTCAAAGGCCTAAGTTGTGTACTTCGTCGTGGCATGGACACTCTATTGGTATACGTAGCAACAATGGGGTTTATCATAGAAGAAGGTCGTAGAAGGGTCTGGTTAGTGAGGTTGATAGGATGAAAGGTGTTTGGCCTATAATTACTCAGGTGAATCAAGATCCACCATCCTTCCCATCAGGACTTGTCGCCATATTTTCAACTTGAGGTTATAGGTTTGAGCCCCCAGTCGAGGCCTGAGAAGAGGATTCAACATTAAAAATGGTAGTTGGTTTGGACCCAACTCTCTTTATTTTCCTACCCTTTCACAACCCATCATTTAAGTTATAGATAGTGTCCTCTATCTCATTAAGCTGGGAGAACAAAAGGTCCTTATCTATTTCTATCTCAATATCATCCTTCGTAAATATACCTGCATATTTTGGTCAATGTTGGCATGATGAATTCAAAGCTCATAGACAATTGAAGATAAATGTATATTAGTACATGATGATTATCGCATTTATGCTAGGGACAATTGAGAATGAAGGCCTCATCCATATTATTACCTTCTTAGGATAGACTTTGAGATAAAAAATGGGATGGATAATAGTCAAGTCTGTACAAGGCTCGAAGAATTACTGTGGTAATAATGTTTTTCTTCTTATGTGGAATGTCTATCACAGTCTCAATACGTTACCTCTTCTATTTTATATGAACAAAGCCAACACGAGCTGGAGAAATAAAAAGTTTAAGTCAGCAAGAAAATTTATATATTAAAGAAAAGACCATGACAATAAAAGTAAATTTACCTTCTTGTGTGGGATGCCCCCATGTCTATAGAATAGTAAAATACTTCTCAAGTTGAGAATCCTCAGCATGTATTTCAATTGGCTCGAGACACATAAAAGTACTTGTTTTTACATTTCTTAGTACTGGACGGGTCGTTGGTCATGTGGTACCTCAAAGCACTCAACGACCCTAGATAGTAATACTGGGGGTTTATTGACAGTATCCTTTTTAGCCTATAAAAGTAAATAACTCGTGGGAGTTATGTCCTTCTTAAACTTCCTCTTCTAAACAACAAGGGAAGCTAAAATTTTCCTCCATCCATTCGGGTCAATCTAGGTCAGGGCCATGTTCATTGCCTTTAGAATTTATCTTTATGGGACAGGGATAGGTAGTCTGAGTTTGAGGACAAAACCGTGAAGGGTAACACATACCTCGTTATTTGGAACCACGAAGCATGATCTCTGGTCCGTGATAGAAAAAGATCAAATGGTAGCCTCTAAAAATTCACAATCTCCATCAAGGTGATTCAACCAATCCTCCATTGTCTCGTATGGATATTTCATCACGATAGGAGTCTAGTCTGTATCTTGGTCGCAACCTGAGGGTCAGATTCTTCATTCTTAACATACATGATAATATTTTTGGTATATTCTCTAGAAGCCACGACCTCTTCCCTTATATTGGATCCCATACTCTGGTTGTTAGTTGATCATGTATCCTCCTCACCCTTATGAATGGTCTTAGTTGTCTTCATCGGACGACGATATGAAGTGACTCGATCCCTATGATAAATAGAGGTCGCATAATAAGTGTCAAAGCATGGACTAATATGATATTGAAGAAGTAATATAGGCTTTACCTCCTATAGAGGATGAATGTTAAAAACTTTAGGGAGTATACCTTCCAAAATGTTTCCTATAAAACCTATCCAACCACTCCCAAGAGTTTATATTCACAAGGTTGCGATAGGGATATGTAAAAGGAAAAAATACTTTCCAATTAGAAGACCACAACAGTTAACAAACAAAGACTCAAACTAAGGTAAGTATCATATTGTGATTCTTAAACTTCTAAGGACATAACCTCATGATGGATATCGCATAATTATTTACAAAAAAGTGTGATAGATATGTCTAATAATATCACGGAGATCCTAAAGTGATGGCCAACTAAAGTGGTGTAAGTTTCAGGTAAAGGTAATGGCCGAGTTATAGAGGCTGCAATTTGATTCATAAAAAATAAAAATTATTCCTCAAATATTCACAGGCATCAAAGAATAAAAAGGTCTACAAAAGCCACATAGTTCAAGTCCCTAAGCCAAAACCTCATCTAAGAAGTCGCATCACGACTTACAAATGGGGTAAAACTTAAAGTGGAGACAAGGGGTGAATAAAGGCCCTGAACTATTTTTAAAGGCCTCAACACGATTGATATACCTAAACATACCCATATAAATGATGCAAATATCAAAACTACAAACCTAATGTTTCCGTCCAAGAACATGCAAGGAATAATGGCAGGTATTGTTCGCAAAAACTGAACCTAAATTCACTTAAAGAAAATCCTATTTGGACCAAAAACCCAATAAAAATTGATAACCTACTTCTTCAGATGCTCGTTAATAGAAAATACAATTACAAAATATTAAAATTCATTAAATATAAAGCATCCAACCAAAGAACTGAAGAACCCAAAAATATATGTTACAGATCAAACCATGGTTCTCAGTGTTGGAAATTATGTAGCAAATACAGAAATAGAACTCTTTATTGTATCACAACAATGTCAACTTTAATACAATAATGTAACTTTATGAATCTTCAAGGCGTGATGTCACTTTTCTAAATACAGTATTTGCCCCACACGAATAACTTCGGTATACAAACGGGAATCAGCAAATCCGTACTCAAGATACAATGAAGCAATTGCACTGTCTGCAAATTGTATGTCTGAAGATAGCCCTTGGATGCAGCAGCGAAGAACAGTCAATCAAGTTCTTATTTTATTTCTGCGCACAAAACAGAATAAGAGAATTTGTATCTCCTGAAAATTGTAAGAGAGTAATAGCAGGGTTTGAAAATCTGAAACTGGGCTTTTGTTATCAATGTAATTTCGTTTTAGGCAGCCTTTATTTATAGATAATGAAAAGCTTTGTCTTCAAGAGTCATGACTGTTGAATTAACAGTCTTAAGTCAATTCCGAAATGGTATGACTGTTAATTACCAACAGTCTTAAGTCATTTCCGAACAGGTACAATAATACCGAATCGATTTTGCACGGGTCAACCAAAAAGTGACCGCGCCCGAGCTACCGTGATCCAACCCAGACGAATCCTGAAAAACCGCTACCACTGCGGACATGCGGCGTGCGAAGTGAAAAGTGCGCCACTAGCGCCTCTACAGCCCACTGCCCCACACCCGGATGCGCGCGTGTGTGTGTGCGTGTGCGTGTGCGTGTGCGTGTGCGTGTGCGTACGGTGCTTCGCACCGTATTGAGGTCTCTTGAATAGCCTCTTAAATGCTAGATGAATTAACTCTTCATCTTCCATTTGTACTTATTAAGTGCACAAATTCTTAATATTTTTCCAATGTGGGACTCAAAGGTTGCCCACTCCTTTTATAGCTTAGTGGTGACACTTAGCTTTGTACATTTTCCAATGTGGGACACTATCCCCTTTTATATTTGGGTTAGCTTCCCACCTCTTCCACACACTTCCAATGTGGGACAAGCTCTTTAAGCTCTTACACCCAAAACTCTTACTCACTTATTTTATAAAATCTATAACATTCCTCCACCATTTTCAAAATAAGTTTTGTAAATATTTAATTGTCTGTAAGACTGTGTATAAGCATTGGTATCTCACAACTTGAACCACTACCATGTGAAGGTTCGTCAAGGCTAACCATGAAAGTATAGTAGACTTGTCTTTGAACTATCAATCCATATTGATCAGTCGTATTTGTCTTCACACACAAATCTTTTAGTCACTGATTATCCATATAAGCCGACACATGTATTAGGCCTTGTGTCTGTACCTTGATTTCATGAGTGCTTTAGAGTCAAGCCCAGTTCTCATAGGAAGCGGCACCACTTCCACACTCATATAGGTAGATTATCATAGGTGTCCATGTAACTTATAACACCATAAATCTATTAAGGTTAAACTCATCCTCTTTCATTATTCATTACATGTTCTAAGCACTTATCCTTGGGATGTTAAATTTTATAGTGCTTACAATCACGTCATATGATGTACTTTAATCATTGAACTTGAGACTTGAATATATCAAGTTTCAAGTTGAGTTTCCATCAAGAGTGATTATTATTAATGGGCTTTAGTAACATCCCTATTGATATCTTAGACCCCAGTCCTCTTGCAAGACCTTTTGTAAAAGGATCAGCTAAATTTTGACTTGATTTTACATAATCCACTATGATTACACTATCTGTAATCATTTGTCTGACATAACTATGTCTCAGGCCAATATGTCTAGATTTTCCATTGTACACTTTACTATAAGCTCTGGAAAGTGTAGACTCACTATCACAATGTATAGATATTGGAGGCATTGGTTTTGGCCAAACTGGAATTTCAATTAATAAATTCCTTAACCATTCCACCTCTTTACTAGTTGAGCTAATGCTACAAACTCAGCTGTCATAGTAGAATCAGCTATACAAGTTTGTTTCTTTGATCCCAAAGAAACAGCTCCTCCACCAAGAGTGAAAATCCATCCACTTGTTGAGGAATGATCCTCCCGCTCAGTTATCCAACTGGCATCAGAAAACCCTTATAATACTGAAGGATATCCACTTTAGTATATACCATAGTCCATAGTTCCTTTCAAATATTTTAATATTCTATTGACAACATGCCAATGCAATAAACTTGGATTACTAGTATATCTACTTAATTTACCAACAACATAAGCAATATCAGGTCGAGTACATGTCATGGCATACATTAAACTACCAATTACTCATGCATATTTCAATTGTGAAATAGCTCTACCATTATTAGGGATCATCTTTAGCTGTGGTTCAAAAGGTGTACTAACAGGTGTGCAATCAAACTGATTAAATTTCTTTAAAATTTTCTCAACATAATGAGATTGAGTGAGAATTATATTTTTATCTTTCCTTATTATTCTCATTCCTAATATAACATCAGCTAACCCATATCTTTCATATCAAATTTAGAAGACAGAAAACTCTTTGTATTATTAATGCTTTCTAAACCAGTACCAAGAATTAACATGTCATCTACATATAAACAAATGATCACACCTTTACCATTAGCAAATTTACTATAAACACACTTATCAGATTCATGAATTTTAAAACCATAAGAAATAATGACTTCATCAAATTTTCATGCCATTGTTTAGATGCTTGTTTTAGGCCATATAAGGACATAATAAGTTTACATACTTTATTTTCTTATCCAGGCATAACAAACCCTTCAGGTTGTTCCATGTAAATTTCTTCTTCTAAGTCACCATTTAAAAAGGCAGTTTTCACATCCATTTGATGAATCTCAAAATTATATATAGATGCTAATGCAATCAAAATTCTAATAGTGGAGGTTCAAGCAACAGGTGCATAGGTATCAAAATAATCAATTCCTTCTTTTTGTGTAAAACCTTTAGCAACCAATCTAGCCTTGAATTTATCAATTATTCCATCAATTTTCATTTTATTTTTAAAAATCCATCTACACTTAATGGGTTTAGACCCAGGAGGTAAATCTACTAACTTCCAAGTTTTATTTCCCAAGATTGAATCTATTTCATCATTTATAGCTTCTTTCCAAAATGTTGAATCTATAGACTTAATTGCCTCACTATAAGTTTGTAGGTCTGTTTCAACGCTAAGAGTCAAAGCATATTTATTACAGGATGTATCTCTAGTTCCTTCAACAAGATAAACTACAAAGTCGGGACCAAAGCTTTTTTCTTTCCTAGGTCTCTTACTTTTTCTAATCTCTTCTTGTTCCACTAGTGGAGTATCAGATAATTGTGAAGGAGTGCTAACTTCTTTTTCATTATTAATTCTAGGAATAGAAGAAAACCTTTGTTCATAAAAAATTGCATCTCTCGATTCAATTATTGCATTTACCTCAATAGAATCATTAGATTCACTAACCAAAAATCTATAAGCTTTACTATGTTGTGCATAACCTATGAAAATACACTCAACACCTTTGCTTCCTAATTTCTTTCTCTTAGTTTCAGGTAGTCTTACAATAGCTCTACAACCCCAAACTTTAAGATAACCTAAATTAGGTTTTCTATTCTTCCATAATTTGTAAGGAGTTTTCTTATTATCTTTAACAGGTATCCTATTCAGAATATGACATGCAGTTAAAAGTGCTTCTCCCCACTTAAACCAGAATAAGAAAGCATAGTGTTAACCATTTCAGTTAGTGTTCTATTTTTTCTATCTGCTACTCCATTTTATTGTGGTGTATAAGGTGCAGTAACTTCATGTATAATTCCCATATCTTCACAAAATTGAGGAAAGTGATATTCACCACCTCTATCAGATCTAAGACATTTTATTTTAGTATCACATTGATTTTCAACTTCATTTTTGTATGTCTTAAATCTATTAAGCACATCATCCTTAGAGTTTAAAAGATATACGTAACAATATTTTGAAAAGTCATCGATAAATGTAGCAACATATTTACTACCACCTCTAGTAGGTGTTCCATGCAAATCACAAACATCACTATGTATTAATTGCAACAAAGATGTAGTTTTTTCTATTTTTGGAAAAGGCAATCTTGTTATTTTTGTTTGCATGCATATTTTACACTTTTCATTCATATCATTCTCATATTTAGGAATTAAATTTAAATTAACCATAAAATGCATTTTCTTTGTATTAACATGTCCTAAACGACTATGTCATAATGAAAGACAATCAACGATATAAGCAAAAGAATCTTTTTCATTGATATTGAGCTTAAACATGCCCTCATACAAATATCCTTTGCCTACAAAGGTACCATTCTTAGTCAGAATAAATTTGTCTAACTCAAATACAAGCTTAAAGCCAAATTTGTTAAGAAGACTTCCAGAAACTAAATTTTTCCTAACATCAGGAACATGAAAAACAGTAGTGAGGCTAAGGATTTTTCCGAAAGTGAATTCGAGATCCACTGTCCCTTTGCCTTTAACCGAAGCAGTAGATGAATTTTTCATATAGATAACATCTCCTTCCACTGTTTCATAGGCAGAGAACAAGTTCTTGTCCTTACAAACATGCCTTGTGGCACCAGAATCAACCCACCCAGAGTTGTCTTCTCCAAGCATATTAGCCTCGGATATCATAGCAGCAAATTTTTGCTTTGTGTCTGATGTCCCTCCTTTTTCCTTTAGTTTCTTGAACTCACGACAATCCTTCTTGAAGTGACCTAATTTGTTGCAATGAAAACAATTTCCTTTCTTCTTTTTGTTTGCTTTAGAATTATTTGAAAAATTCTTCCGCTTGTTATTTTTTCCATGATTGCCATATTTTTGCTCCTTTCCTTCCTCCACCACATGGACCTTAGAAACAGAATTTTCTTGTTCCTCTTTACCATCTAGAATTCGAGACACTTGTTCAATTCTTAAATGAGTCTCTAATTTTTCAACTGAAAGATCCTCCTTTTTGTGTTTGACTTCTTTCTTATAATCATTCCAAGAAGGAGGAAGTTTTTCAATTATGGCAGCAACAATTACATTATCATCCAAATTTAATTTTTTCAGTTTGCAATGATTTATGATGCGTTGGATGTCATGAAATTGTTCTAGCACAGGCCTATTATCATGCATTTTAAAGCTTAAAAACTGACCGATAAGGAACTTCTTACTTAAAGCGTCTTCCGTAAGATGTTTGGTCTCCAATGTTTCCCACAAAGTTTTTGCAGTCCCAACATTTTGGTACAAGTCGAACAAATTGTTAGCAAGTGCATTAAGAATGTGACCACGACATAAGTAATCATCGTCTCCCATTTTGTGCGTTGCATAGTCTGTTCCACGGTTTCATCTTCATCTTCATTTGGTTTCGGTTGTGACAAGACATATACAATCTTCAATGTTGTTAGAAGAAAATGAACCTTTTTCTGCCAATGCCGAAAATTACCACCATCAAAACGGTCCAACTTGACAAAGCCTTCTGTTATTTGTCGAAGTGATTTGGAAGAGTCGGCTTCTGAAATTACTGTATTTAGATTGTTGGAAATTATGTAGCACATACAGAAATAGAACTCTTTATTGTATCACAACAATGTCAACTTTAATACAACAATGTAACTTTCTGAATCTTCAAGGCGTGATGTCACTTTCCTAAATATAGTATTTGCCCCACACGAATAACTTCGGTATACAAACGGGAATTAGCAAATCCGTACTCAAGATACAATGAAGCAATTACACTGTTTGCAAATTGTATGTCTGAAGACAACCCTTGGATTCAGCAGCGAAGAACATTCAATCAAGTTCTTATTCTGTTTCTGTGCACAAAATAGAATAAGAGAATTTGTATCTCCTAAAAATTATAAGAGAGTAATAGCAGGGTTTGGAAATCTGAAACTGGGTTTTTGTTATTAATGTAATTTCGTTTTAGGCAGCCTTTATTTATAGATAATGAAAAGCTTTGTCTTCAAGCGTCATGACTGTTGAATTAACAGTCTTAAGTCAATTCCGAAATGGTATGACTGTTAATTACCAACAGTCTTAAGTCATTTACGAACAGGTACAATAATACCGAATTAGTTTTGCACGGGTCAACCAAAAAGTGACCGCGCCCGAGCTACCGCGATCCGACCCGGACAAATGTCGGAAACCCTCTACCACTGCGGACACGCGGCGTGCGAAGTGCAAAGTGCGCCACTAGCGCCTCTACAGCCCACTTCCCCACACCCGCACTCGCGCGCGCGCATATGCCTGTGCGTACGGTGCTTCGCACCGTATTGAGGTCTCTTGAATAGCCTCTTAAATGCTAGATAAATTAACTCTTCATCTTCCATTTGTACTTATTAAGTGCACAAAATTATATTTTTCCAATGTGGGACTCAAAGGTTGCCCACTCCTTTTATAGCTTAGTGGTGACACTTAGCTTTGTACATTTTCCAATGTGGGACACTATCCCCTTTTATATTTGGGTTAGCTTCCCACCTCTTCCACACACTTCCAATGTGGGATAAGCTCTTTAAGCTCTTACACCCAAAACTCTTACTCACTTATTTTATAAAATCTCCAACACTCAGAAACTCAGAAATCTTACATATGGGTTTTAGTCCTCAGATCTTAGCATATTCGATTTATAAATCATATTATAGTTGAAGTAAGAGACGAAATATATTATATTTATACAGTGAGGATTGTGGTCCAGTTCAAGAACACAATAAGGAAAAAACTTAAAAACCCTAGGTTCTTTATTTGGAAATCTGCAGTCATTCTTTGTAAATTAATAAATGAAAATAGTATAAATCATCAAGAAAAAATGAATCAACAATCAATGAAAGGAAAAAAGATGTGAAACTAACCTGGCATTAGTGATTTTGTAGTTGTTGAAAAAAACCTTGAAGTCTGACAGAAATTGCTCACGGCTCGCCGAAAATTACCTAAGTATTTTCTCTCAAGTTATTGAACATGGAATGAGACCTCGAAACCCAATTCCTTTATATTCTACGTCTCGAAAGATGATATGTCACAGTAAAGGCCTTGGCATGAAGAGTAGAGATCATAAACATTACTTAAAGCCTTAAAACTAAATCCCTTTTCTCTTAACCCTAAGGCTTGGAGGGCTTTTGTGTTGGGTATATTATTGCTATATATATTTATTTTGAATGAAGTAAATAAGTTAGTGGGAGTGGGCAAGTGGTAAGTTAGTGGGGGTGTGTGCATGAGGTCATGGGTTCAAATTCTAGGGAGCACACTAATTATTAAGGGTAAAAAATTGAGCCTTGGGCTCTTAGGGATTTCTAATGTGCATTAAATATTTTCAAAATTATTTTAATTTTAAACCGTTTTTAAGTCTTTGACTGTTGCTTCCACTATAGCTGTTAGTGGAGATATTAAAACCTCTACCCACGTTTTTTACCATTTCCCTTATATAAGAAAAGGCTACAGAGTAAAAAAGTATTGAAAATATCTCTCACGTTATCTGCAAAAATTCTTTTGCTATTTTCTGCAAATCACTTTCTCTACAAAAAATCTTTTGCTATTTTCTGCAAATACATTTATGTTCGTCATGTTTTTGGGAGTGCTGGAGTATCCTGAGAGTTCGAAGATTTAACACAAAGCTGGTGTTTAAATCTGATCGTTGAATCCTGGAAGGTGTATGTTCACGAGGCTGACAGCTATATATATCAGCGAGCAATTTCACCTTTAGGACTTTGTGTTCAACACAAACCTCGATCGATAAGTCCTTCTAATTTTATCTATTTCGAATTTGGGTTATTTCGTTTATTCTGCAATTACTATTTCCAACATTTTTTGTACCCAAAATATACCCAATGGACATGTGTCCTGGATGTATGCACAAATACATGGAGAAGTGTGAAACTACATGAAAAAGTCCTCACCCTTAAGACGAGGCCTCGTCCATATATGGCATTATGATAGTGGACTTTATACCAGGACCAGATGTCCATACACTAGGTTGCGAAGTTTACACTTCGATATATGGACTCTCAATTATTAACCTTCTAGAATGATTCCTTCTTACCAACAAGTCATGTGAATAGTGCACATGAGACTTTAACTGACTCTTAAAAATAGATGAACATATTTTGCATTTAGTAAGAAACACAGGGTTGTTAAAGTTTTCTAAATTCTCTCCAACCTCTATCTACACCAAAATATAACTCTACACACCCGCTACAACATAGCCAGAGAACATAGCCACAACCTCCTATAAGATTGTAATATAAAGCCTCGACCTTAGTATCCTTGAAGTATGTAACTTCCTTATTATAAACTATTAATCTCCATTTGTACACCGTAAAAGTCTCATTCATGTAGTTGTAAACATATATCTAATGAGAATAAGGCCCTAAAGTAAATTTAGAATCATTTTATAGTAAAAACACTCTAAATTTTTTGTTACTCTCTATTTATCTCCTATTTATGCTCTTTTTATACTTTTAACTGTTAAGTATAACTTAGATGGCATGAACTACATTAGTATATTCTATGTTACGTATTAACACTCACCTTCTAGAAACATTAAACCTCTCTCACTTCTTGTTTTTCTTTAATGAATATTTCTCTTAGTGTCAAATAAACCCTAATGAGAAATCAATATCATCATTCCACTATTATGCTAGGTGATAAATGTTAAAACACTTAAAATACCCCACCTCCTGACACATATTCAGTACCTTAACTACAATTTTTTCGGTACTCTGACCAAAAAATCATTCGCTTGTCATGAACTGTCAAAACCTGAAATCCATGTTTATACCTAGATTCCTTACAATAGCAATCAACTTTCAAAATCCTCTGGGGTAGTGAGTACCAACGAATGGACTAACAGAAGGTTTGAGGTTCAATTTGAGCCGGAACCTCACACAATATTGTGAGCTTAGTGTGTGCCAATGCATATGGACCTCCTTTACCCCTATCCCTTCATATATGCACGTGTGTAGGCGAGTCCTACATCATTTGGTGTTAGATCCAAGCTCTAGATTTACTGTTCTGTCAAACTTTGGATTATGCCTCTTTTATCACTCTCCTATTTTGAACCTAAGGTGTACCTTTATTCACCATCGCTACTACACCATTCATTATAAATTATTATAGCCTAGTGTCACTAGTAGGGATATTAATAAAGAGCGGCCATTCTATAATTATTTATTCCTAAGATTGATAGTTCATCTTATAATCGAAGAAATTGATTTTGAGTGATGCATATTTATAATCATAATCAAGAATACGGGGCCTCGAAGAAAAATATGACATCAAAGAGTTTTTATCATCCTTTACGCAATTTTGGGTGAAAAGAAATAATAGATGATTTTTCACAAAAAGAAAATAAGAAGAATTAAGAGTATTAGAGTTTGTTTATTTTCATAAGTATGTGTCTGAACCATTCAGACTTAAGAAGTATTGAATATTATTTTTTAACTTAAGAGGCTAACGCCGATAATTGCCTCTGAATGGTGATGAGGCAAAAATCAAGTATCCGTGTATATATGTCAATCGTTGTTATCGGCTTCCAACTGCATTGCAAAAAACCTAAACTTTAAATACACTCTTGCAGAGTATAGCGGCTAGATCGGGTATCGAAAAACCATAGGGAATGTTTGACAGACTTTAATTGATTTATTACTTCTCAAATAAAAATGTAAAAGGTGATGATGGTTTAAAAGGGGGGAAAATAGTTAATTACGCTAGTTAAAACTAAATAAAGATTAATAAAATGAGATTAGGATTACATCCTTGTCATGGGCTAAAGAACGCGTATTAAGGATTTTGGTTCGAAAACATTTAAACAAGCATATTCAATTAATTATAAACATCAAACATGATGGAAATTAATTCGACAATGAAAGATTAAACTTTCAATCGAAAATGGTCACAAATGGATTAATTTCAGAATATCACTATGAACACTAACGTTGCGTGACAAATAAAGTTAAATGCCTAATATTTCAACTTTAATACACTAGGCTTCAATTAAATTCGTTTTTACACAAAATCTAAATTTCAAAGCTTAACACCCAATAATGGTAGAAATATAACTCCAACCCTTAAACTAGCTACTAAACATGATAAAAGTAATAAATAAAACTAATTAACCAAAGAAAACAACTAATAAACTAATGAAAACTAATTAACAAAGCAATAAATAAAGAGAACAAAGCATAAACAAGGAAATACAACTTTAATTAAACGAAAGAGATGAAATAATAGTACCTACATAGACAAAATGGGACCAAAAGAGGGAGAAGGGGAGAAGAGCTCCCAAGCCCAAAAACTCTCTAAACTACACAAAAATGAATCCCCTTTACAAATGGAAACAAAAACCTATTTAAACAAAGCCCTAGGGGAAAACTTGTGAATAAAAAAACAAAATTTGAATGCCCGAATCGATTCTTCTATGGAGTCAAATCAATTCGGCTATAGGGAAAAAAAATCTGTCCAAACCGAATCAATTCCCCAAAATGGGCAAATCGATTCACCCCTGACAGTCGGCATTCTTCATCCCGGATCAACATACAAAAAATTCCATAACTTCTTCGTTATAAATCGGAAATAGGCGCGGTCGGAGGCTACGCGAAGATAACTCAGATGGATAAAATTCTGAGAAGACATTGGGTTCAAAACCCAAATGATGAAATGAATAAAATTCCATTGAATGTACCCTTAATGACTGAACATTCCCGAAATGCGACTAAACTTCACGCTAAGCACTTTAATACCTACAAAAGCTTATTTATACCTCGCAAAGAATATAAACATATATGAAAATAGGTTGTCTGGTTAATGGGCATAAATATAGAAAATAAGCTCCCTGAGGGGGCTAAATAGCATAAGTATAGAGGGTAAATAAATGCAATATTCGATAGGAATCAAATGGTTAGGAGGTAAAATAACATATGAACTTGAATACTGAATCTAAATATGTCTAAATACATTCATTAAGAAATAAAAACAAGCATTCTTCTCAAATTCAAACTTCAAATTTGGATTTAGATAAAAAAACAAAACAAAGCGTCGGTAAAATTTATTAAACATAACTTTTTACTAGTATAATTATAATCAAGACGTCTCTAAAGTAATACTTTAATTAACGGACCAATTTTTTATAACAGTAAAAAGATATTTTTAACCAAAGTTCATTAAAATGATCTCTACAGTGAAGAAATCATCTATAAAAAATTTAATCAAAAAATTCAACTCGAAAGTGGATGAGAAGATAATAAAAAATGGGTTTTTTGACATAAACCCTTGAGATAATGTCATATTTTGACTTAATTCCATCTAAAGACACCACATTCTAGGACCCCCTAAGTCTCTCCTTAGACCCCTAGAACTTTCCCTTTCCACCGCAAACCTAGGTCGCACTCCGAGTACCGATCTAGAGACCATCGGGCGCCCCAGGCCTCATTTGACTCCAGTGAACTCTTTTGTCAGAGTGAAAGCTCTTTGAATCTTTGAAGGGATCCGACTACCCATTTCAATGGTCTACCCCGAGCGCAAATCGGCATAATGGTTTGGACGAACGGACCATTTCACTATCGAAAATTGATTCAGAGGCCATTAGGTGCTCCCGGTCCCTGAATTGACCCCAATCAACTCCACCGTCGGAGCAAAAGCTCTTTGAATCTTAGAAGGGCACTGAAACCCCTTTCCAACAGTCCACTCCATGCATGAGACAGTATAACCGTTCGCAAAAATGATCAATTTTTCCCCAAAAATCAATTCGGAGGCCACTGGGTGCTCCCGGACTCCGTTTGACCAAAGTTAACTCTTTATCTCGAATGGGACTGAATGAATATCCGAAGGGAACTTAATACCCTTTCTAATTATCCGCCCCGTGCGCGATTCTGACCTACGGTACGGACGAACGATCCGTTTTACTTCGAGAGGCCAACGGACACTTTTGGGCAAGTTAAGTTTTCGACCTAAGTGAAACTCTTTGTAATGTTGAAGTACATCTCCTAACCTTTACAGTGGTCCACCCCACAAACGATTTTGACTTACCATATAGACGAACGATCGGTTTCCATCCGATGATCTCCCTTCCAAAAGACTGATGTGCGCTTTCAAGCCACGTTTTACCCAAAGTCAACTCCCGGACCCGGGAGCGGTCCAAAGGAATCTCGAAGGTCTATGAAATACCTTTCTAACAGTATGACATGTGTGCAATTCAGATCAACGGATCGTGTACTACAGTTGTTTTTCCTGAGAAAACCGTACAAGACCGCCAATTGGCAGGTCCTGAACCCTACCGATAGGCACAGGATCAAGGGTGACCTGCCGATAGGCACACCCTGTCGGCACCCACATTTTTCTATATAAATTGGGCCATTACATCACTCCCAAAGGACATCACAAATCCATCAGCATCAGTGATCTCAGCAACATTCTCTCGAAGTCAGCGAAGATCTTTATAAGAAGTTCCATTGAAGCCTAAATACCCATCCTTTTCACACTCAATTTGGCAAATATGCTTCTCTCTCATCAACATTCATCAACCTTCAAAGGAGTTCATCCAAGGTCAAAGCTCAAGCTCCAAAGAAGGTCCAATTTCTTCTCCCTCTCTTTTAATCTCTTATTTTTGCATAAGTTACATTAGATTCATAATCTAGTTTCACTTTAGTTCATACACATTAACATCTACACTTTTATTAGTATATTGCGCATACTTTATTTTTCATAAAAAAAGCCAAAAACAAATAAAAGAGGGTTACACCCGTAAATTCCGAACGGAATTATCTATCGCACTTTTTCCAAAACCCAAAACACATTTTCTACACGTATACATATAATGAAATTCCGTTCGAATCTATGGGATAAACCCCACCCCTATTTTACATTCGAACTACGTGGACTTTGATGCCTTTATAGGCTACGTAGGCGTCTCGGATTAAAATCTGAGACTCGAGTCCAACTTTTCAATTTTTCAATTTCTCTTATTTTCCAAATTTCTCAAAATCCCTTTTCTTTATCATACATATACGTATAATATGCTTGTTTGTGCTTCATCCCACACATATTATCGTTTCCCAATAACGATAAATATCGTAATGGACCTTCATATTCTATCTTCTACATTTATTATTATCTTGTGAATATTCCTGTGGATGACCTCACCATATATCTTCCATGGTATGGGTTGAAGGATTCCAATCTCCATTATATAAACACATACACACACTTCACGGGGATAAAGGAAAATATTAACATTTTCCCATAAGAGACCGAAAGGGTGGGATGGGTGCCTAACACCTAACCATTTTGTAACTTAGCCCCCGGACCTCCTATCTATTGGTTTCGTATGCATTCGTTTGTCCTTGATGCCGCTCTCCAGAAGTGGCAACATGTTCTTTTGCCTGTTTTGAGAAAAATAGGCTAGCGACTCCATCTCTTTACATTCACCCCACACCGATGAAGATCGAAGAACCTTTCGTAGAGAGGGGTGTGAGACCGCGGCGCAGTTCTTTCTCGAGGGATCCTCCTCCTTCCCCTCGGAACGAACGCCACACACCCCCCGGGATGGCCACAGTGGCGACTCCACTGGGGACTATTTTTAAGAGGGCTAGACTCTATTTACATGGGTGTTTTATTGTTTTGTATATACCCCTATTTGCATGTTCCCCTTTATTAGTCATATGTACCTCATGCTTATACTACTATTCACACACTTGTAGAAGAATCTCTGTGTACACTTCACACCACGTGCACCTTGGATCACATATATCCACATATTGCACACATCACTTAGAAATCCATGCTTAGATGTCTCTAACACACACCTCCACTTGTATATATCCATGCTCACTTATCACACACTCACTTGTAGATAGTTACACATCACTCACACATCACTTATCCATGCTTGGTATAGCTTTACTATTTGTACTTGTACTTTCTTCCCTGTTTGGCATGATCAAGAAAAAGATACTATCTCCATAAGATACTAATAAAAGAATCATGAATGATTCACACGAAATCACCAAAGAGAATTGCTAATGACCAAATTTCGTCTCGTATCTGGAGAGTCACTTCGTGAAGGGCGCTGGTCTGGCAGGTCACAGTTAGCCTAAGCGATATGACTCTCACCTTCCATTGTCCAAGTACCTTCGGCGTATATCGAATGGTTCCCCCGCGTCGTACCGCTTAACCGAAGTCATGATGGGAGGTATATTGCAAGGAACTCGTTCATGTACGTCGAGTATATCGAATTTTCTATCACAAGTATTGTCCCCATGAGGTACATAATCAGGAAATTCATGTACACTCAGGTATATCAAATGGCTTGGGCACGCGTACCGATTGCCCTCAAAAGCAAGACGTATATCGTGGAAGTCACGCCAAAGGGGGGAACCCCTTCTAATTCACCCAACCAACTGCATAGCCATTTATAGGTGTCAAGCCTATGAACACACATGCTAGATTGCCAGTTTCGACCCGAAACTCTACCATAATTCTGTGTCGGCCTGCCATCCAAATTTTCACATAATTTTTAAAACGAGACCCTTCCCGTGAGCCTGGTTACAAGTACAACCATAGCTTTACATATGTTGCAAACCCAATTATAGGCTCGAGTCCCATCTGACACTTCATTTTGCATTTAGATAAACATAATACAAGGGAGAACCTAATAAACATAATAATCATGCTGATACCCATCTCTCATCTTTTCCTCTCTCTTTTTCCAAAAAATTTCAAAAATATTTTCCTCCTTTTCCAAAAATAAAAAATTTCCCTTTTTCTTTTCTGAAAATAAATTCTAATGTTTCTCCTTCCCAAGTAGATCACATACCCTTGGCTTGGCTCCCTATTAGCTTCGGTCTTCAGTCGAACTGCCATGAAGTTCTGTCAGTCGCCTTACTTCCTCCAAGTTCGAGACTCACCCGCCTTTTATGGAGAACATGAATCAAGTGCTGAATGTATAGTCGGATTTTTTACGATTCTGGCTCAACTCATTGCTAAAATTGATAACCTTCAAACCGAGGTTCATAAGATACACAGAAATCGGGTCCCTGTCCCCGAAGATCCTGAGGTCGTTTTCCCTCGTGCCATGGGTTTCCCTGAACCTGAGCGTATTTGGGTTCCTGAAGAATACCATCATTCTCCACGTGCTCCCCCTGCTAATGGGTTGACACCAACCCAGCTTCCCATGCTAAACCTTTCTCAGACACACTACAAGAAAACTAATTTTTTACGGCACTTTTTTCTTGGTATTATTTAAAAATGCAGAGAATTTTTTTTCCCAGCATTTATTATTAAGTATTGAAAATTTACAGCATTTATATTGATGTGCCGCATAAATATAACTTTTCTTAATTAATACTAGCACTGGCAAAATTATGGGCTGGGCCAAATTTGGGCGGGTCAAATATGAGTTGGGCTAAATTTGGGTTGGGCCAAATATGGTGGGTTAAATGTGGGCCGGACCAAATATGGGCGAACCAAAAAAGGGTTGGGCAAACCCATTGTTTTTCTACTAAATTAAGTATTTCAATTCTAGGTATATGTAAAAAAAACTCATATTTTACTCATAACTTTTAAAAATGAGTATTATATTTGATTTGTATCTTTTAAAATTGGGTTCTATATTTGATTCCTTGCTTTCAAATATGGGTCCCATATTTAACTCATAGCTTTTAAATATGGGTCCCATATTTAACTCATAACTTTTAATTATGGGCCTCATATTTAACTCATAGCTTTTAAATATGACCCCCATATTTAAATGACTATGAGTTGTTTTATTATTTGGGCCACATTTTGTCACTACTAATTAATACTAAAATAAATGTGGTATTTTTTTGGTATTTTATACCTAATGCCACTAAAATTAGGAAAAAAAAAAGCGGGTGTTTTTTTTTTAAGAAATGGCGCACTATTTTCTCTCTCCCACCCGCGCTCTCCGGCCGTATCTACCTAAATCTCTCTCCCATCACGTTCAATCTCTCACATATCTGGCTAAACCTAATCTACCACGAAGTTGTTTCTGTATCAACCAACCCATCCACCTCAATCTCGTCTTCTTTTCCCCCTATTTAAAGAAGGAAGAGGGATCACGTTACTAACATTCATCATTGTTCAGTTTTACAAAGCATTGGAAATCCAGATTGGTTCAGAGAATCAGTGGGTTTTGATCTTTGAAGCTTTAAGGTAAATTGCATATTTTTTTAAATTTTATTTCAGTGTATGTTGCTGTAGCCTAGTGACAGTACGGTGATAATTTATTTAGTGGATTTGTGCATTCAAAACTCTATCTTATGAAATTCTATATGATCTTTGGTAATATATTGTATGTGGACTGAACTGAGGCATGTAGTTCTTGTTGGTATATTGCCCTTTTTTTTCGGTATCTGTTTTTATGTTGCATATATTGGGTTTTGATTGGCTTCTCTCTCTCTCTCTCTCTCTCTATATATATATATATATATATATATACTAGTGTATATATAGTGTAATTAGAAAACGAAAAAAATTTTGTTCCCCAACAAAAAAAAAAGTAATTTAAAAAAATCGATCATAACAATATAAAGGAAAAAGAATCTAGAAATGCATACCTTTAAACCGAGAGCTCGAAATATTGATTGAAACAAAAGTCTGAAAAATATATTTATGGGGAACATAAATGATGATGAAATTAATAAAAAAAAAGGTAAAGTACTCTTAGGTCCCTCACAAACAAATTTTAAACACTAAAGGAATTTTGACAAATTTTAAACACTTAGGTCCACTAATTCTCTTCTTATAAAAGTCCACGCTAGTGGCATAACAAATGCACCTAATTATAAATTTTCCTTAAATGTTTAAAAATTGTTACCAAGGGACCTAACTGTAAATTGCCCTAAAAAAAATACTAACTGGGAAAAAGTAGATTATAAATAAAAAATAGAACCTAATAGATTACATATCTCGTTCATTGAAATCGGACTATAGAAATGACTAGGCTAATGTGTGTTGTTTTATAGTTGGGCCACATTTTGCCACTACTACTTGGTATGATGACGTTAGACTATAAAAAGTACATTCATGTGACACTTGAAAAATCAATAATAGAATTTTTATGTTATGAGTGAGTTTTTTTAATTGTTGTTAACTAATTAAGTTTAAAATATATTGATAGTTAAGTTTCCCCATTTTATAAGAGTAAATATTGGTAGTTTTCATATAAGGCCATATCCAAATGGTGTTATAATTAAAGTCTTACTATTTGTAAATTTACATAGTTTCGAAGGAGCATATTAATGATTTATGGTTTAACATTTTGTTTATTTATTGTATTTTTTATGAATCTTTCCTAATGAATCTAACAACAATTTTATTTTAGTGTGAGGCAATCAACAATCTTTTCAAATGGATAGCAATAAGAGTTGGATGGAGTTGTCAAGAGTTTCTCTGCCTTATATTAAAGGAGTTAATGGGTTTCTTGATTTTGCATTTTCTAATAAATATCCCGAGCTAGTGATCAAGTGCCCATGTAAGAAATGTCGAAATACCATTAGCCATAAAAGAGAAGATGTTTATGATCATCTCATCATACATGGGTTTGTTAAGAATTATACTAGGTGGATTTATCACGTAAAAGGTGCTCCATACACAATGGGTATTAGTGGAGCGAATGAAAGGCATGACTCGAATACAAGAGATGATATGTGTGGACTACTACATGATATATTCGAAAATCGAAGTGAAGAGGGTATGCGATGTAACGACCCGTATGAAGACCAGGATGGGATGGATGAAAATGCATCAGCATTTTTCAAGTTGTTAAAAGATGGGGAACGCGAGTTGTACTCTAGTTGCAAATCTGTATCATCACTTTCATTTATTGTTCGATTATTTCATATGAAAACACTTTATAAGTGGAGCCACACGTCGTTTACAGCATTGATTCAATTATTAAAAGAGGCACTTCCGGAGGGTGAGAAACTGCCAGGTTCATACTCTCAATTAAGAAAGATGGTTAATGATCTAGGGTTTGAATATAAAAAAATTCATGCATGTCCAAATGATTGTATGCTGTATTGGAAAGAGAACAAAGATCGTGAGGATTGCATAGTATGTCATACATCAAGATGGAAGCAATTTTCGGGTGAGTCTGATGATGAAGAAGCTAGGGGTCGAAAAATTCCCGCAAAGGTTGTTAGGTACTTTCCACTGAAACCAAGGCTTCAGAGATTTTTTATGTCATTGAAAACATCCTCCCTCATGAGATGGCATGCGGAGGAACGCGATGATGACGGCATATTAAGACACCCGGATGATTCTAAAGCATGGAAAACCTTCGATCAACAAAATCCAAATTTTTCTAGTGACTCGCACAATGTTAGGCTCAGACTAGCAGCCGATGGCTTCAATCCTTTTAGAACAATGAGCATATCTCATAGCACGTGGCCCGTTGTTTTGATGATATACAACTTGCCTCCGTGGATGTGTATGAAACAACCTTATCTTATACTGTCTACGTTGATTGATGGTCCACGCGGCCCAGGAAATAATATTGATGTTTACTTGCAGCCTCTCATTGACGAGTTGAAGGAATTGTGGAATGATGGCATACTTACTTACGATGCCTTGACTGAAAAAATGTTTTGTATGCGTGCAGCGTTAATGTGGACAATTAATGACTTTCCTGCATATACAAACTTGTCAGGTTGGAGTACAAAAGGGAGATTGGCTTGTCCTTGTTGCAACAAGAACACTCGTTCACAGTGGTTAAAGAATGGGAAGAAATTTTTCTATATGGGTCATCGTCGGTGGTTGGATCACAACCATAAATTTAGAAATGATACCGTAGCTTTTGATGGGAAAGTTGAAAGAGAAGTCAAGCCCACTCAAGTATCCGAGGTTGATATCTTGGAGCAATTAGAGGCAATGGAAAGAAATAATGAGAAGGGTCACTCATCGACAACGAAGAAGAGAAAAACGAGTATCGACGGTGAAGGGAATTGTGATAGTTCTCTAAATTGGAAGAAAAAAAGCATATTCTTTCAGTTGCCATACTGGAAGGATCACTTGATTCGTCACAATCTTGATGTTATGCATGTAGAGAAAAATGTGTGCGATAACATACTTTGGACATTGTTAAATGTTGATGGAAAGTCAAAAGATAATATAAAGGCTCGTCGAGACCTTGAGAACATGGGTATTCGAAAAGCATTGCACCCTAAGATCTTGCCAGATAGCAAAGTATATTTACCACCAGTATGCTTCACAATGAGTAAAAGTGATAAAGACATATTTTGTAAGGTTTTAAAGAATATCAAAGTCCCAGATGGTTATGCATCTAATATTTCACGGTGTGTAAACATTAAAGGACGAAATATTTCTGGACTTACGAACCACGATAATCATATCATAATGCAACAACTACTCCTGTTAGCAGTACGAAAATCATTGCCTACGAATGTAGCAAGGTCTTTGATCGAATTATGTAATTTTTATCGGCAGCTCTGTTCAAAGACAATGACCTTCAAAGATTATGAATATTTGCAAGATCGTGTTGCTCTTACACTCTGTCATCTAGAGAAAATATTCCCCCCAAATTTTTTCGATGTTATGGAGCATTTGACAATCCATTTAGCTGAGGAGGCAATGATTGCTGGACCAGTACAATTTCGATGGATGTATCCCATCGAGAGGTATGTTTCGTATATGCATTATGTATGTGTCATCTAAATTAATGCATATAAATACTATAATTTTTTTACAATGACGAACAGGTTTTTATTCACACTAAAAGAATATGTTCATAACCGAAGTCGTCCAGAAGGTTCAATTACTGAAGGATACCTAGCAGAGGAATGTACAACATTCTGTGCGAGGTACCTGGGTGATGTTGAGAGTAAGTTAAATCGACCTTTATGAAATGATGAAGCCGATGAAAACTCAAGTTCAATAGGTCGTACATTAGGTAAAGGAGTAGCATTTATGCTTGATGATACTTCGTTTTCACAAGCACATCGTTACGTGTTATTCGACTCCGCCGCAGTGAAGCCTTTTCGCGAGTAAGATAACAGTTGAATGGATTTTAAACTTTATGTAATTAAATATCCCTCTACGTTATACAATTTATACATACATGTTTTACAGGAAACATATAACAATTCTAAATATCATTAATATTGTCGTAGCAGTATGTTCTGATTGTTTAGGAATTATAACTACAAGTATAGATATTAACAAGTGTGGGAATGAGTTGTAGGATAATAGGGATCAAATTGAAGGACAAACACTAGGAAGGACACTATAGCGTCTACAAGTAGAGGCAGACCTATTTGCAATCTTCATTTTATTAATTTTGCAACTGATACTTGGCTTGGCAAATAGGAAGTCCAACAAGGTACATATATTAGAGAACATTCACAAAAGAATACAAAAGATAGGATTGCAACATTCACAAAATTAAAACATGAAGGTGCTGATCTTACCCTTGGAACTCTTAGTGTCTGTAGTATCGAAAGAATTGCAACATTTTGTAAAAAAAGAATATGCTAGTTGAAACAGCATATACCAAAGGTACTATGCATAACTAACTGAGGCAGAGATCACACACACACGCTAAATATGATGGCAGGGAACACATCAGATTTACCAAATCAGTACTGATCTGGCATTACCTCAAATCTGCTCTTGACCTCAAATCAGTACTGATCTGGCATTAGTACATGCGCATGATGAGAACCTGCAGTGGCTAATTAATGCGTCGGTGAACTTGAACCCAAACAAAATGGGAACAAACCTATGCGTTGGTGAACTTGATGTCAGGACATGATAACAGCCAAAGGGATTGTCCCAAACACTGCAGTATGTTGAAGCTCATAAACACATCTTAAATAAAAAAAAAATCAAAAGTAAATGACATTTTTTGTGGGACTAATAATATTTTCCTGCATCCCCCAGCTCTTTTTGTGCTTATCTTCCTTAAGATGCTGGCTAGTTCATTTTTGGTACTTGCTTTCGGGGATGGCGGTTAGCGAAGCAAGTGGATAGTGTTCAGCTCTTGGCAAGGCTTGAACTCCGGCTTTGGCAGGGGTAGGGGCAGAATTTTTTGTCAAGGTTAGCAAAGTCTAATATTAACATTTTATCTAAAATTAAGTGAGGCAGCATGTTATATTTTTTTTAAGTTACCCCATTTTCTTTCAAAACATTCCATTTCATATTACTAATTTTGAAATCTATCAAAGGTTAAGAGAGCAATTGCTCCTCTACCTATCCATTTTATATTAATAATTTTCAATGTTAGATTACACTTGTTATATAAACTTATTCAAAAATTTAATTTGGTTGATAGGCCAAATGTTACATTAACTGTATTTAGCACACGACTTAATTGGTGTAGCAAACAAATAATAAACTCTGATACCGTGGCGCTGTTACTTGGAATTTAGATCACTACAGTGTTTGAAAGGCTATGGGTGCGTGGTACATCTCTGCTACGTATGCAGTGTGTTAGGGGTAGACTTAGTTAGGATGTTGTTTGCACTGAGGTGATTGAAGACGAACCCCAAATAAATATTTAGAGTTTGATTTTAAAGCTGAACCCGGTAGATGTTTAATGCAGTATTAGAATTGCACTGTCTGAACATGTCATTAGTATACACCTGCCAAATAGACTGGCAGTGTTCAATTTTTCAAAAATATCGATGGCTCGCACTTGTGTGATGCGTTGATCGTTAATATATCTGCTCAGCTGAACAAATATACGACCTCTGCTCAAACTGATTATAGTTTATTCCATCAGATGACATAGTGAAGCTGGATAGTTTATCTTCATTGATTTTAACAAACAACGTCATGTCGTTGGTTGTACCAATGATGCATAAATGGAACTTATCTTATTCGTAATTTAATAGAACTATTCAATTCGTCTAAGATAGAATTTCATCCATTATACTTTAGATCTGAACAAGTCCTGTTAAGATGAGTAATAGAAGAGTGAAGATAAACCGGTCTCCACAAGGAATTACAAAGGCCTCTATCCAATCTTTCAAATATTGACTCCAGACCAATCCTACTATTCCCCCATGTAAATTTAGAGCCTAAGTAGCCCATGTCAAAGAGGGAATTTCTAGAGATCATTTGGTTGAAATCATCTATAGCCATGTAATCTGGCATATTACCACCACATTTTTCAGCATCACTAGAGATCATATTAAAATCTCATATGATCAGATGAGGCAGAGAGTCATAAACATCACCAATCTTTCATCTTTGAATCATTTATAAACCACGGTTATCAAGATAATACCTTGCAGCATAGGGTGATCAATAGAAAAAGATAATAGTTGGTCTTCATCTCTAATGAAATTCTTTTTTTTCTTTTTTTAATTGAAACACGGGATCCCTATAATTAAGATAAATTTTCTTCTTAAATTCCCATATCCAGTAAGGACTAGAGCATTTTCATCAACAGGGACTTTCCCTCCATAATATATTAGCCAAAACAAAAAGATAGATCAGCCCTTCCTTTAGGTTTCAGAAGAGTTGCATAGCTATTTCTAAACTATACATGAGCAAAAGGGGTCCCATTGTAGCAAAAAAAACATCTCCAGAATATTTGGACAACATTTAAGGCCTTTTGTTTTACAAAGCTTCATCTCTCAACATCTTAGACGCCAACAGATCAGGACACTAGTCAACAACATTAACCAGCTCATACTCAATTAACGAGAGATTGTTATCCTCTTTAGCGTCAAATGTGATAGGTTCAGTTAGCTCAATACGTCCCCATTTGTCAACTGTCAGCCTCATCGACCCCTTAAACATGTCAATCTTTGAATTTTGAATAATAGCGCTAGCCCCAGGCTTCATCAAATCAACTTGATGGTTGCGAGCTGTGAAGAGGATAGTCCCGATTTCATCTCCGACGAGACATTCAGCAATGAGAGTGTTACGAAGGTGCTGAGACACCGATCATCCTTTCTCTAACACAGTTTGGGAGCTCGGGACCTTCACGATCAGTTTGGGAGTTTAAATTCTCGATTTTTGTGAGCACGGCCTTTCTTAGCCCTTCTTTCGAACTGCCTTGCCCTTGTTGGGAGTTAGTAGCCATGGATGTGTAGTTGAAACAATGAGGAAATTATATTTATGTTTGTCTTCATATTCACTCCCACTCTTCATATTCCCTCTCCAATTACTATTTTTGGAACATAACACTTTCCCTTCTTTCGTCTTTCGATGCCATATTGGGAGTTCACGAGGCATCGTTCACTGGGTTACAGCCCATTCAACCCCGACCACCTGGCTTATCTGCATTCGCTCTCTACTCTAATAAAATTTAGGGATAAATCAAATTTGCTGAATACCCATATCTTATTAGAGATTTTGCTATAGTCATAATCACATAGTAACTTAAGTTTGATACTGTCTAACTTATTATTATTGGCCATAGGTTCAAGAACTGCTAAAAGAGGAATTTTATAG
The DNA here is from genome assembly GCA_949130495.1 of Sambucus nigra. NCBI lineage: Eukaryota > Viridiplantae > Streptophyta > Magnoliopsida > Dipsacales > Adoxaceae > Sambucus > Sambucus nigra. Next base: position 313,160,953 of record OX422213.1, read on the forward strand.
CTTTTCATCAGGCTTTTAAGTCTTCTAACAGTTGGGTTGTTTGAAAAAGTCTTGCTGCTATTCCCAGAAAAGGAATTTGAAAATTTAGAGGGGACTAAAAAAGAGACCTTCTTCTTTCATTTTTCTCTTCTCTTCTTATCACTATCTATCTTCTTGCCTAGATTTAAAGAGAATAATTTTAGCTCTTCAAGCAGAATATGGCCACTATATACATCATTAGAATCAGACATTGAGAAAACTTCGATGCATTTTTTCTTTTTGTAATCTAGAATAGAGGAGCCTCGCGGGGAGAGCATCGCATAGTCTACCACCATAACTTCATTGCCTGATAAATCTCCTCTTTTGATTCTATGAAAATGTTGAATAATCTTCTTTGGAGGGACATCAGTTGATCTGTTTATTTCTATATCATTTGCGAAGTGAATTATTGAAACTTGTTTTTTAACTTGATTGTTTATCAAAGGAATCATATCCTGCAATTTGGAACTTAAAAAAGTCTTATGTTCCTCCTCTTGAACATCTGTATCTGACACTTGATTCAATGCATTATCCATAGCATGCTGATTGTCTTCAAGACCAAGAACAGTGAAGTTGGAGGCAGGAATGATGGGTTATTAACTGTCAAGCTTGAGATATTTTCCTACAACTTGGGCAATAGAAAATAGGGAGTTTTTATCAAAGAAATGAATGGGTAGGTTAGGCAGGGTGATCCAAACAAGAGATATGCTACTTTCAGTGCTGTAAAAATGTAATCCCCCACCCAATCACTCACCCACCCAACATATACTTATTATTTATATATTTCTTTGAATTGGATTTACCTAAAACAAGGAATGTAATACAATATTGAAAACTATAGTGGTATGCGCTAGCATTCTACTTGATATAGTTGCTTGGAAGTGCACTTTTACTCCCCCTTCCTTTTATTTTATCTTTTGTGATACATCAAACTGTGTCAATACCAATGACAATCCCCGACTCAGAATTCTATGATTTTGATAAGGATAGATCAAAGGAGTTCTTCAAGCCAAAGAAAATATGGTCTACACGATGAAGATAGAAGGCCTCGCCCGTACCGTCTGATCCATGAGTTTTTCCGTAAAATAGTTGACTCATCTTGGTAAAATAGTTTAGGACAGTGAATTTGGATCAGTGAATTACTTTCTCGTCCTGTTCAGTTTTTGAAACCATATCTTCATATCCATTTTGAGAAGTTGCTCCATCACCAACCCTATTTCTTAGGTGGTCTCCTGTCTCTTTGAGATCAGGTGTTCAGTGTATGCATTAAAGCCCGTATCAATCGCAAAATTTCTCATATGATGCTTTCCATTAGTTTTTGAAGTGTCACTTACATAGGCCTGATGAATAACATTCCCTTATTTCTTAGATAATCCAAGGGCTCGAACAATAGGATCGTAATCAGAGCATGTTCAGAATGAAATCCAAAAACCTTATTTCCTATGAAACATCAGGAAAACAGAATATACATTGTATATAATTGTATAGTAGATGCTTTGTTCTGGACTCTTGCGTCTTCTATTCGTGCTTCACCTTTTCAATTTTTTTTATGATAAGATCTGGACTGAAATTAACCAATAATTTAATTCTCTCAAGAACACAGTAAAAAATAAAGAAGGCCAATATGGTGGAGTCTAGAAGCTGACCAACCATGGAAGTCTGTAAAGACATATTTTTCTTTCTAAGAAAAAAAAGGCAAGATTAACCAAATAAATGAAGAGGGTTTACTCAAATTACAGAAAGGAGCCCAATACGCGAGAGACCACTTTTGATGGCATCTGGTATTCAATCTTACTGGCCACGAGTTTTGCTGCTTTCTGCATTTCTTACGGGGTAAAAGTAAGGATGAGCCATAGCTTCTTTAGTTGTTGGCCTTTCTTGATGATCATATCGCAGCAACTTGTCAAGGAAGTCGATTGCCTCAGGAACAACTATATGCTGATTATCACCATTGATGAACTTTGTCCATTGTTTTCTGCTATGCCTCCCAACGAGGGCCAATAGATGTGGGTCGAGCTCTAAGCGATACTTATTTAGATAAGCTTACGCTGCTCGTGATCAATCATCACATTATAGGGCTTGACATCTCGATGCATAATTCCTTGAGAGTGGCAGTAATCTAATGCCTTTAGAAGTTCATAGATGTAATAGAGCATTTCTGGTTATCGCTGCAATGAACCTTTTCAATTGAATGGTTTCAAATTTTTACATTTTGTATGTAGTTCAAGCATGTTTAATAAGGTACGCTGGTATATATAAATCGATGTGTTTTTACGTTGACAGTCCTTCAATACAATTATGTTTTTTTCAAAACGCTATTTGTATATAAGTGCCTTTAAAATATATAGTCTAATTTTGAACATTGTATACGTTCGTAGTTGAGAAATGTCATTCTAGTTGATAGATGGGAGGCAGACGTGTAGTATGTTTGACGATTATTGTCATAGATGAGTTGGGACTGTCAACTGTGTGGATAATATTATGTAGTTGTCCATCATCTTGATTCTCTGATAGGTTGGAAAATTCTTGCTCCTGCAGAATATTGTATGAGACACACTATTGTTATTGAGACATTCATATTCCAGGAGTTGGGGTTTTATTATTGTTATTCGATGGTATCAAGGAAGTTTTAAATTTGTTCAGCATTTATTAAAAAAATATATATATATATAACTCTTGTAAACTCAGTGGTGAATTTTTATTATTGCAGGTTGCTATGACATCACAGAGGCAGATTAAATCCCCCTCACAGGCACATTCCTGTTCACAGTCTCGATTGCACTCACAATCCAATCTCCAACCACCATTTCAACCACAATCTCAGCCCAGTTTTCATTCCCTTTCAGATTCTAGCTCGACTGAACGATCAAACTCAAGTGACTGTGAAAGCGATAGTAGCTCGACGGAGAGTGAGCCGTTACATAACCAAGACGCCCATTCACATGAAGAAGGTAATCAAAGTTATTTGATTTATATGTGCTTATTTAACTGTGTAGATTGAATTTAACCCATTTTTTCAATTTTTACGGTTTAGCTTCAGCACAATATGCCACTAAACGTAGAGGCATTGCGAAGTTGGGTGAATTATGGGGTACGGGGAAACGCTTAGAGCTTCACTTCAACGATTTCTATCAGCCAGTCGGAGATACCGCAGATAGACTATCTACCCATTTAGGCATTTTAGTTCGTGATGGGAACATGTAAAGTTTCTTTTGTAAATTTTCATATAACACAACTCTTATTAGAATACTCTTTGCAATACTGTATGTTATCTATTGACAATTTAAAGATGATTATTTAATCGATGTAAAAGGTTACTAATTTATTATTATATCGATGCTGAACAGGTTACCGTTGGCTTTCAAAGATTGGCGATGCAAGGAGTTATGCCCATACAAGGAACGTGTTTGGCGAAAGGTGAAGGTAAAATCAAAAGATACCATAATTTGTGGCAAATGAAATAAAATTTTTGAATTCTTTAGGTAAAAGTCAACTATGCATGGGTTGTCTTGCCAATCACAACAAAGTCAATAATAGATCAACTCATAACTTTGAAAATGATAAAACATAATTCAAGCTAAACTCATGTGTAGTAGATGACTTATTTTTCAATACATTGTAATTATATAGGAGAACACTGATGCCCCTGAAGAATTCAAAAAAATGTGCATGAAAAAGGTTGGAAAGATATGGAATAATTGGAAAGCAGAGGTGAAGAAGCATTATCGTGCCTTTGATACTGATGAAGAGAGATTGAAATATTTTCCACCTAGAGTAAAGCTAGAGCAGTGGTCACAACTTATTAAATATTGGGGAACTCGCGAGGCAAGGGTATGAATGTATTACTACCGGTAAAGTTTTATAAATTCAAGTTAAACATATATTTTAAATATATTTTTGTAACAGAAAACGAGTCGAAGAAATCGTCGAACTCGTAAGAAGCAAAGAACACCACATACTTCAGGAAGAAAGAGCCATGCGAATGTTGCTCATAAGGTGTTTTATAAAAGATTTTGATTGTGAATATTATTTTATGTTTTCAAACTTATTTATATAACGACTTACGGGTCATTGGGTTTATGCAGATGGAGGCTGATCAAGGGAAAAAGGTTTCGTTGGTTGATGTTTACATCAAAACACATGAGAGGAGCGATGGCTCAGCCATCGATAAGGATTTCGCTGAAGCAATGGTACAAAAATATCATCCATGTTCCTTCCCTTATTTCTTAGAAAATCTCAACGATGTCATTTTACCTATTAATCAAAATTCTTACTCTATTTATCAACCATTATAAAAGGCAACATGCAGGAGATTGTGTCATATCGTTAAAAGCATAATATATATCATACACGGATGAGGATTAAATTAACAATTAAATAAGTTTATTATTATTTATGAAATTTAAAATTATGCATGAAATTATTATGTTAATAAGAATCTTTTCATTTCAGTCAAAAATGAGGCAAAAACTAGATCAACTTCCGTCAGATTGTAATGAATCCGTCAGTCGTAAAGATGAGATATTTTATGAAGTCCCGGGACCTGATAAACACGGTCATTGTCGAGCTTATGGGCATGGACCATCTCCAACTGATGTGCATGGAACAAAGCGGCCAAAGGTTAATGAAAAAGAATATGAGCGACTAAGATCTGAGATTCGATCTGAATTTCAAGATAAATTTGATCATTTAGAGTCTCAGTTTGAGTTGATACGCACACACATGATGACTTACCCTTCCGTTGTATCCAAACAGGTTAATAAGTACATACTTTTATCTTTTGTGCTTAATTATTGTGTATATATATAAATGTATGTTCTAGTATTAAATTATGCTATTAACAGGTTCCTCAATCGTCCAATGAGCAAAACATACCATCATATAGGTCTATTTTGCAACCCGAGCAACAATTAGAAGAAACCAACCAATTTCAACCTGTAGTGGTACCACAATCAAATCACCATTTAGCTCCATCTCAACTGGCAAGTAGATAACTACTTTTTAAAATCATAATTTATAACTATGTTTTCATGATTGAAATAATTCATTTTTTGTAGATTGTAAATTCTCAACACTTGGATGCCCCCGAGACTGTTGCTCGTGTTAGTGAGCAAATGAATGCTACTTCAATTCAGGTACGTTACTAATTTAAAGGATTTTAAAGGGTACAATATCTGCTCTTTCTTGGGGAGTTTATTTATACTTGACATTGAGTTGTTGGCATATTTGGTTGTATATAGTCTTAAAATTATTGGGATGTCTTAAAAACAAATAAAACTCTGCCGATTTTTTTTCAAAAATATATGGTTGATGACATATTCATCTTGTTTGTAGAAAGAACCATCAAAGAAGAAGAAGCACCATCAACCACGGCAAAGGGTCTCAAATAATGCACTTCCTAAAATTGTAGACCTTATTACTTTCGGACTTCCAAAAGTGGTTGTGGCACGTGGATTCATTGTGAGCAAGGACCCTTCAACAAAAGTAGGGGGTACGCCATTGGGTGAAGACTTTTGGGAAGTATATATTGAGAAAACATTTGTAACAAATGAATCATTGCCTAGACCTTATGGAAACAAGTCCACAATTGAAGATGCACATCATTCAACTGTAGCGTGTCATATTACTAATGTACTAATTTTTAATTTTAATTTTTTAATTAAAATACTAAAGAATATATATCAATGGCTAACAATTGACCTTTTTATTTGTAGGTCGAAGAAGATGTTTGACTTTGATGAAGAAGGATCGTACATTATATAAAATTTAGTTTCCCTTCATGTTTCCCCATTTTTTCTTATTGGACAAGTGATACATTTTATTTTGTGAATGGATAATTATTCCAAGCACAATTACATTTATTTACGATGAATACTATTGGTTTTAATTTAATGACGTTTTAATTTGATTACTTCCCTCTTAATTTAATGTTATGGTAATGTATTTGCACATAAATACAATACTTCTTATAATTGATTTTTTAACACTTGTTCCCAGTCATATTACAAAATAATGTCAACATTTTGTTTCATGCCTCTATATTTATTCTTGGCATTTTTTTAGTGCCGTCAAAAGTGTGTTGACCATTTAATAGGTGTTGCAAAAGATTATTATCAACATTTTTTAATGCCGTTAAAAGGTTATTACCAGCATTAATATAAATGCTTAAAAGTGCTGCTAACTTTTTGCGGCATTTTTTAAAATGCCGTTGTTCTTTTACCACATTGGCTACCACACTTGTGGAAATGCCGCTATAAGTGCCGCTAACTTTTCGCGGCATTTTTTAAAATGCCATTTTTCTTTTACCACATTGGCTATTACCGCACTTGTAGAAATGCCGCAAAAAGTTCCGTAAAAAGTGTTACCGGCATTTTTAGTGCTTTTTTCGGCATTTAATTTATGCCGGGAAAAATCAATATTCTTGTTGTGTAATTTACCTGTAACTATTGATCCGAAAGAGGAAGAACTGAACAAGGCCAAGGAAGACCTAAAGATGTTGACCAAGAAGTTCGACCATGTTAAAATCTCTAGAAAGTACACGGACTACACCCACATGTCTCCCTATCTTAAAGCCATGTTACTAGAAAAATTCAAGATGCCCAATATCGAGAAGTTTGAGGCAGTGGACCCTCGATCGTTCATCTCCGTAGCTATCACCGATCCATGACTCTCCTAGGGGCTTCCGAAGAAATAATGGCTCAGATATTCCAGAAGACTTTGAAAGATAGCTCCCTACATTGGTTCCTATCCCTTGAAGAATCCATAATCCATGTTGCCCATGAGTTCATGTCATAGTACAAGTACAACGAGGAGCTGTAGGTTAGCTGCCATGACTTAGATCTACTTAAACAAAACCCTGGGGAATCAATCAGCAACTTAATAGCAAGATGGAGAGAAAATGCAGCTACCATAACCAATCGTCCTTTCGAAGAAGAATAAGTTAGCATTATGAAGAAGAATTTTCTACACTATGTCCGAGAAACAATGGGAGGACAATACTACCCTCACTTCTGAGCCCTTTAAGAAGAAGGAGTAGAAATCGAAGAAGGTCTTTCTAAGATAGGAGTTGAACCAAAGAAAACCTCTGGACAGTTCGCTCCTAGAAAGTTTGAAAAGACTACTAGTACCAAAGTTTCTACTATCAACAACATCTCAGCCTTCCCTACATGGGCACCGAAAAGTCGCCCAAACCCAATTCGAAAGGAATATACTTTTCTTCATGATCCTCTACCCAAAGTCTACCAGACTCTCTTAAACCTAAACCTGATCAAACCCTTGGACCCTCGTCCATTACTAAATCCACTTCTGAAAATTTTCAAACCTGATGCCCATTGCGACTTTCACCAAACTGCTGGCCATACCATTGACCAATGTTTCCATCTACGAAACAAAATCCAAAGCCTGATTGACCAGGGTATCATCGCCTAACCAGCTAACCCTAAACCAAACACTACCCATAATCCACTCCCGAATCATGCAAATGTCGTCTTACTAAAAGAAGACTCGAAACTTAACCCATCCACCTAAATCATGCCAAGTAAATCACCAGTAATACCCATATAATCTCCTAAACCTCTCCAAACATGACCATATTTCCTCTTACACCCTACCAGGTTTGTCGATCAAACCTTATCACTCCTCACCATATCCTGCATTGCTATCCTCACCCGTTCGGAAGTAAAAATATGGAATTATCATAAGTGTTGAACCAACTCCTAGAGTTCGGGCTGAAATTGCCCTCCCAGATGACCATCGTCTATCATAGATTCATTGGGTTGTTGTTAGAAGCTCGAAAATGGGCTCAAGAGTTAGACAACTAGGTAGTGCTAGCCGACGAAGTCAGTCTAGATGACCTAGTCCAGATCATGACATATTTGTTTCGATAGACCGATGATATTTGTAGCATATCCGAGCTGCTCGATTTTTTGAAATTACAAGGGCACCTGCTCCTTTCAATCTTGCATTTACCTGCCGAATGGGAAGAATTATATGAAAAGGCCATAGAAGTTGTAGAGTGTATTGACTTTTCATGAAAAGACAATATCGTTACCATTGGATGGGGGGACGATTCCGAGGATTCAGATGAAGAGCCAGATTGAAGAAAGACTAGTTTGATAGCCAACATATGTGGAATGATATCACTTGAGGAGCTGCTGGGAGAGATCAAACAGGTAGCTGAGCAACCCGATATCGATGAAGAAACATGGTTTCTATTTTTCCCCTCTTTCGTGAACCACATGACCAGGTTGGGGAGACATTACTAGAACTCAAACTTACAGCCATCAACAAGTGACAAAGGGAAAGGGGTTGAGAATCTCCCTATGCCAGAAATGACTCTTGAAGAAATTAAGGTCCTTAACCAACTGAAGAAGACCTAAGCTAACATCACTCTATGGGGACTTTTAATGTCTTCCTAACTAAACTGAAACACCCTAATCAAGCTACTCACAAGACCTACAGTTCCTCCCTCAACCACACCAGAAGAAGAAGTGAACCTAGTTAGATCATTGATCTCTACTCGAATGCTCTCATTTTTTAGTGAAGAAATACCTAAGACTGGTCCCAACCATAATCATGCTCTTGATATCTCTCTTGAAGTCGGGGGGAAAACTCTCCCCCTCTCACTCATCGACAACGAATTAACTCTGAATGTGTGTCTATTAAGAACTCTAAACTGTTTGGGATTGAAAGTGAACGACCTTGCTCCAACCTCTGATGTCGTGCATCCCAATGACAACACCCGCCGAGAAGTAATGGGACCTATCAAACTTGCAATAGGGGATGGACTTATAAATCCTGTTATTGAATTCCAAGTCATCGAAATCCCAGCCTGTTTCAATCTGCTGCTCGGACAATCGTGGCTCCACAGCATCAAAGGGGTGTCTTCTTCCCTTCATTAGAAATTTAAGTTCCTTGCCAATGGATAAGTTATCACCATCTTGGGAGACAGTGACAACACCCACAATGCAAGCACCAGTAATTCGGTACTTGGGATTCAACACAGGGTGAACGATATGCTGCTATCAGGCTTCCAAGACAAATTGCTCCTACTCCTAGTAGGGGATGATTTCAAGGACAGGGTTTGTACAGAATATGATCCTCATGGAAACGTCAATGTAATCTAAATATTAAAGAATATTCACTTCATTCCCGGACTGGGGCTAGGGCAAAGACAACAAGGGATAACTGAACCTATTGTGTTGAAGGAGCCCTTTCCTCCCTGTGGCTTGGGCTATTAACCATCAGAAGAAGAACTCAGATTGATCCGCTAACCTTGACTAAAGAGGAAGTTAGAATGAACAAGAACTATATTGGGAGATTCCTTAAATGGAAGATTCATCAGAGAAGGTGAAGATTTCCCTTTCTGCGGCTTACCTAAACCTTAGTATTACCCTATAGACAAGAAGATGAAACTAAGAATGGAGATCTATTTTCAAGATAGCTACTCGGGGGCTAAAAGTTCCCAGCACTATGTACAACCATTCACTGGAGAGACCATAGCTGATATCAGGGATTTTGAGGACAGCGACTCTGAGGACTCTTTCAACTTACAGACACTAGGGTTGGCACTCTGCATGATCCACTCAGGGACTATATCATCCAATACATCTTACCTCATCAAAGATGATTATATACTTCTTCTCAACAGGCATGCTGCACCTGTGCCACCTAGTGAGATTCAACCTAACCCTAATGTTTATCCCCTTTTCCCTTTAGTTGTTTCCTCTCACGCTGATGTAATCGAGACCTCCTATGATGAGGTTCTCAATGCTATTTTTCCTATCAATGAAATAAATGAAGATTTTGAGTATCTTGTTGTGCCTTACATTAATTGTCTTGATTCTAATCAAACTCTTAATGATGATGACTTTGCAAATGAATAATTCTTAACTGATCTAAATAAGGTTAATAACAAATAATATAACTGCGTTCAAGTTAATAAAGATGAAACTGTTGTTATTATTCTCGATTCTAGTAGCCAAATACGCGAGATTAGGATATGGGCTACCCTTGATGAGCATTAGCACACGCAACTCGAAGAGCTACTGAAGGAATTTATGGATGTCTTTGCATGGTCTTACGATGATATGCCCAACATTGACCCTGAGATAGCACAACATGAGACTCCAAATCTCCCAAAATTTAAACTAGCCAAACAGAAGCTGTGAAAGCTCCGCAACGAATGGTAGCTCAAAGTAAAAAAAGAAGTAGTCAAGAAATTAAATGTGGGCTTCATTCGAGTAATTGAATATCCTATATGGCTACCCAATATCATACCCGTGCTAAAATCAGGAGGAAAGGTCCGTATGTGTGTTGACTACCGAGACTTGAATAAGGCTTCTTCAAAGGATGATTACCCACTACCCAACATCGTATGATTGTGGACAACACAGCCAGTCATGCTCTCAAGTCATTCATCGACGGGTTTGTCAGAAATAATTAGATCAAGATGTACCCTGATCATCAAGAGAAAATCGCATTCATCACCCCTTAGGGAACCTTTTACTAGATTGTCATGCCATTTGGTCTAAAAAATGCAGGAGATGCCTACCAAAGGGCTGCCACAACCATTTTTCATGACCTGATACACAAGGAAGTTGAGGTCTATGTAGATGATATGATTATCAAGTCCAAGACTAGAGAAGGTTATGTTCTCGCTCTCCGAAAATTCTTTGAACGACTGCAATAGTAACAAATGCGTCTTAACCCACAAAAATCTGTCTTCGGCGTTACCAAAGGGAAACTCTTGGGATTCATGGTTAGTGAGAAAGGGATAGAAGCAGATCCTGCTAAGCTAAAAGCTATACTTGAGATGCTTGCCAAGAAGCCCGAGGATTCCTTGGGAAATTACAGTACATTAGTCGATTCATCAACCAATTGACTTCCATTTGTGAACCCATCTTCAAACTCCTCCGAAAGGATTCAAACAAGGTTTGGAATGAAACTTGCCAAGAAGCCTTCGATCGAATTAAGCAATACCTAACCTGACCTCTGGTGCTCATGCCACCGCAGCCTGGTCTTCCCTTACTCCTATACCTAGCCGTGACCGATACTGCAGTCGGGGCTTTACTAGCTCAAATACCTTGAAGAAACTTGCAAGGAGAATCCATCTATTATGCCAGTCAGAAATTGGCCAATTACAAAGTTAACTACCGTGCCTTGGAAAAAGCATGTGTATCTCTTGTCTGGGTTACCTAAAATTTACGACACTACATGCTCGCCTTCCCCATCAAACTCATATCCCGAATGGATCCCATCAAGTATCTACTTGAGAAGCCCGCCCTATCCAGCCGAATGGCTCATTTGTTGATGATTCTATCCGAGTTTGATATCACCTATGTCACACAGAAAGCCATAAAAGGAAGAGCGATCTCTGACTACCTTGCTGACTACCCTATGGAGGAAATCGATGTCTGGGTTTTTGAATTCCCAGACAAGAATAACCTTTGCACCTCCCAAGAATATCTTCGATGGAAAATGTTTTTTGACACTGCTGCCAACAAAAAAGGATATCGCATTGAAATCCTCCTAATTTCCCCTAACGACTTCCACACTCCAATTGCCATCAAATTGAATTTCCTCTGCACTAACAACATGACTGAATACGAGGCGTGCACAGTAGGCCTTAAAGTTGCCCTCAAGAAAGGAATTCGATACCTCAATGTCTACGGGGATTCAACCCTTATTATAGGTCAAGTACTCAGGAAATGGAAAGTTAAGGATGAGAAACTCTTTCCCTTCCATGCCCACCTTGAAAAACTAGCTTCCAAATTTTAAAAAATCACCTTCCACTATCTGCCTCGAGCAAAAAACAACCAGGATGATGCCCTTGCCACCTTAGCCTTCATGATTGACATGCTCAAAGGAATAATCATGGCCCCTTTCCTTGTCCAGAGACAAGATAAACCAACCTACTTCTACCACATCGAACTTAGCATGGAGGAAGAACCCGAAATAGCCGACTAGTGGTACCATGATATTTGGCACCTCCTCAAACACGGTAGGTATTCCCAAGGAACTGACAAGAAAGACTGAGCAACTCTTCGCAGACTAGTCGCAAATACATTGTTTGTGATAAAGAAGTTTTTAAGAGAAACTTCGATGGAACCCATTTACACTACATCACAGGGGTCGATATTGAAGAAATGATGCAGAAAATCCACAGCGGGGAATGCGGACCCCACATAAATGGCCATATGCTCGCCAAAAAGATCATTCAATAGGGATACTACTGGACCACCATGGTTCAGGACTGCACCACCTACATTCGAAGATGTCTCAAGTGCCAACAGTTCTCCAACCTATAATATTTGCCTCAGTGAGAATTGTATAACATGACCTCTCCTGGCCATTTTCCACATAGGGCATCGACATCATAGGGAAAGTTACACTAAAAGCATCAAATGGGCATGAGTAGTCACTATTGACTACTTCACCAAATGGGTCGAAGTCGAGTCATACGCAGTTCTAAATACTAAGAAAGTGGCCATGTTCATCAGGAAAAACATAATCTGCCTATATGGGGTCTCGCACAAGCTGATATCAGATAACGGGCTACATTTTGAGGAAGAAGTTACGGAAGTGGTCGACGAGTATGGGATTCAAAGACACAAATCCTCTCCATACTCACCTCAAACCAACGGGGCGATCGAGGTAGCTAATAAGAATTTCAAAGCTATCATCATCAAGATGACCAAGAGTTGTCGGGATTGGGCCGACAGGATCCCTTATGCCCTATGGGGATACCGCACTTCAGTTCAAACTCCTACTGGGGCTGCCCATTACTCTCTAATCTACGACATGGAACCAGTCCTACCCGTCAAGCTGGAAATACCTTCGCTATGCGTCATGCTTTAAATCAAGGTTAGCAAAGAAAACTGGTACCAAGGCCGTCTTGATGAGCTGTCCCTCCTAGACGAAAGGAGGTTGAAGGCTCTATATCATATATAAGGGTACCATCATCATATAGAGCAACCATTCAATAAGAGAGTCAAGGTTTGCAGTATCCGAGAAGGGGACTTAGCCCTAAAATAAATAATAGAGCCAATTTGGGACCCTAGAGAGGAATTCAAACCCAATTGGAGCGGCCTATACATTGTGAAGAAGATCCTATCGGGCGGCGCCATTGTGCTCACCGACCTCCATGGTGAAGAAATGGCGCGTCAGGTCAACCTGGACCGCCTTAAGAAATTCTACCCTTAGTCCAAAATCTCGGCGCGCTATGACTCTTCTCATCTCCCTTCTATTCTACTCTAAAAAAAACTCTCTTCATTTCCCCTACTTAAAACTACGTAGGCCTGATCCTCTAAAAATATTTTCAAAAATGAATTTCAAAAATTTTCAAAAAAACCCTCCGAGGTACATAGGCAGCTCATCACTTCACATGAGGGCGCCCCCCTTCTTTTTCTCCAAATGCTATTCTTTTCTTATCCCCGATAACAACAGTTCATTTTAACATATATAGGAATAAAAGGATTATGTATGCGTTAACGATAAGTATATATAGTTCAAAATGCAAAAAGTCATCAAGAGGCACAACTAGATGATCAAAAACTTATTTATTTCATTATCTGAAATTTCCATATGATTATATCGGCGTAAGGAGTCAAGTGACTTCCCTTGCTAGCACTACACATACCTCCCTAAAAAACCCAGATAATAACAAGCCCCACTAATCCTGAAAATCACCCTCCAATTATTCCCACAAAACCACACCTATTACAAAAATCTTCCCAAAGCCCTACCCGCAGCTGCCAGGGGAACCATCACCTGCATCTTGGGCTCCCCAAACCTCCCAGCCTGAATAGAGTATCGCAAATGCTTCATAGAGCGATAATCTCGGACTAGCTTGGGGAAAACCACAACGCCTCCCTTCATAGTGTCAGATCTGGCAAACCACCTTTGAACAGTCTCCATGGCCAGCATCCTGGCCACTCCCTTCTTCCACAACCACTTCATATAGTCCCCGAAGACATGTCAGGCTCCCCCAGTAGACTGAGAAGGACGGGTTGATGGATGATAATTCTCCCATAGAGAACTAAGCCGCATGTGCATACGCTCTGTCAGGTCCTCTACAGGAAATAAGTTTGATGTCCGTGGTGTCATGATTTGTTCCCAACCAAATTGGCTCAGCAACCTCCAGGGAAAGTAGAAAGAGGTATGCCTGAGGCCTACTAATCGTACATTTGGTACTCCCCGAGTTTCAGAATGGGCAGCAACTCCCCCCACCAAGGCACATGCCAATATAAGCCTCAAGCCCCATGCTCTACAAACCAGTTCCCCCAATTTTTGGTGTCTAGGCCTACGCTAATGAAATAGAGCAAAAAGAAGTTTGGAACCGCCGACAAGGGATACTCAGGTGGGACCTCCATACGAAACCTCTCTGACAGCCACATAAACAATATTATAGGGCTACCCCTCAGAAAGGCGGAACGACCTTCTCGCCAGGCATCCAGACCATTCAAAGACTCCGCCAATATCACCGTCGCAAGATTGCAATAGTATGACATCCAAGAAATGGTAGTAGATGGTGGGGGTCCACCAGCGTCTCCCGAGTCACCAATAGGACTTTTGAAACAATGCCTAGGATGATGGCCCCGATATATCCGGCATCAACCACGTCCTGCGAATGCACAGACTGCAACACCACCGGAAGGGAGATCATTCCCCCCATAACCAACGACCTGTAGAAGAACGAAAAAACTCAGGTAGAGCCACAGAAACACTGGGATTTATTCCCGCATGGAAGAAACTTCCTCGTAGGTAGGAAAAATCTCATCCAACCAGAAGCAGAAGACATGATCCTCGGGATACCAAAACTCGACAGCCGCCATAATCGTGTTCCACTCAATGGGTCGGTTGCGCCACAAAGAGACTCACAGCTTGTGAAAGGCGTCATAATTGACATTATAATAACACATTGCTTCCAAGCCTTCGAGGTAGTTGGAGAACTCAATGCTTCCAGGGAGAGCCATCTTGAAGATAATAAGTAAGTAAGAATGGGAAAAAAGAAGAAAATGAAAGTGTGAGGAGGAAAGCCCCATTCACCCCCTATTTATACTTGGACAGTCTTAAGAAAGGATAAGAAACCGTGTAGAAATCAGAGTAAAACTTGCTCCACCAAGTACCAAGATATTGAAGAAAGTGCAATAAAAGCCTTTGATTGATTGGACTGGACTGATATGCCGATAGGCCGGACAGGGGTCCCCCCTCTTTTGGGAAAATTCCGTTTTTTCTCTTTTGTCAAAATAAAAAAAAAATCAATAAAATAATTTTTATCTTAAGGAAATTCTGAATTCCCTTTATACTTGTGCTTTTACTAATCTCATTTTAAATAAAATCCTTCTCAAATCAATTTTCAAAATTCTTTTTACGGTCTCAGTAGCAAAATAAAAAGAGCATGTGCATTAATCATTAAACAAGAAAATCAACAAAAACTTGATTCTTCATTTGCATGTATTTTTTTATGTATTACATTGATATTTTGCAGGAAAAGATAAAACAGAAAAAACAATGGGACTCAGATTGAACCCAATTTCTTTCTCTCTCTCTTTCTTCTCTTTATTCTCTCTCTCTCTCGAAGATCCTCCATCCCTACGGCGCGCCATCTTCCCCTTGCAGCAAGATAATGTACCCCCACTTCCAGAGATAGACCCTTGCCCAGATGAGGCATACGACACCAAGAAAGAAGGAACTAGAAATGCCTCACGAATATGAGCAGTCGCCGAAGATAGTCAGTCCTTGATGTCCTTCAGCCAAGTGGTCGAAACAATTATATGCTGCGAGGAAGAATAGAAAAGATCAAATCAGTTAAGCATGAGTAAAAAGAAAGAAATCAAGTAAAACAAAAAATACATACCGCAAGCCGAAAGACCTCCTCTGGGTCCATCGTATGAGGACAATGTTGTAAACGCATCGACCCCCTATCAGCTCATCGAAGGTTGTAACTAGAGGGATGCAGCCACACAAAAAAAGGTCCTGACATCATCACTGTCGCCACTGACATAGCTGCACCACCCGTGCTATGAGAGGACCCCACCTGTCGACTCGAGCACTCCCTAGGGAGAGGCATCACATCATATATTTTAGGGGGCATCAGCCAACTCGAGATAAAGTCCAAATAGTCGTACATTACCGTTATGTCAGTGTATAAAGAGTATGGATCTCCCATCATCACAGCCACCCGGGCATCATCATACATCTCCCGCACGCGCCTCATGATCATAGGGGGCCTCGCCGATAGCACCGTAACCTTATCCTCCATAATCTGCCAGACTACCCTCTCCCCAAGATACCAGGAGTAGCCGAACTCATGCCCCAGCAGGCGCTGCCTTTGTGCATGTCCCCCAGTCACCCCGATGTGCTGAATGGACGTCCCCCAAGGATAAAAGGTCACTTCAAGTCCCCAGCAAAAGTGAAGGATTGGTATCAATAAAAGATCATCAAATCAAAATAATAGTCTCAATGGTAAAATAATGCTTACCCTCTCGCTCGTCATGCCATCCAAGACCTGACGCACTGTCTCCAGAGAAAGGTTCTTCTTCGATTGACGATTAGACCTCTGCCACCGAAACATCCGGCAGAAGTCCCCCACATAGTCATCCTTCAAATAAATTAGTTGGGTGTTCAACCCAATCACCTCGTAGAACCACATCTACAAAGGATAAGGATCAGCATTCAAGAAATAAAAAAGAAGTGCATGAATGGAAAACGCGAATGCATAGAGGAAAATGCGCAAAATAAATAATACATCATGAAGATACGTGGTCCCAGTAAAAGTCGACCGACAACACTGGCTTAATGCATCCAAAGAATAATAAAAGGTCACCAAGTCAGGCTCCCCCAATCATAGAAGCGGATGTTCAAAAACACCCTAAAAATGGCAACAACCACAAGCGGACGACGTCGCCACTCATCATCACCAGAAAACCTCCCAACACAAAAAAGATAAACAAACAGGCCATCTGATGCACCTGCTGCCCGTCGTTCTCATCAATCCTCCTCCTTAGCAAAAGCTCCCTGAAAGAAGACAAGTGGAGAGAGTCTCCGAAAACCACCCTCTCCACGTCACCGCCTCCGCCTCCGCCGTCACCCTTAGTGTCATGTCCACCTCAATATGGGCACCCTCGCAGTCCAGTCCTAGCAACTGTTGAACATCAATGGGAGTCACCTTCATCTCCCCAAAGCCAAAATGGAAGTTGTGGGTAGTGTCCCACCACCTCTCTCCCAAAGAACATAGAACCGCAGTGGAGCGGGGCGTCTCATCTAAAGCTGACACTAGCCTCCAAAAACTCGCAGAGGATACCATCCAACGCACCATAATAGGAAGGTGATCCCAAACATCCTTAAGCCCTGTCATACCATGGGCACAAATAGTCGACATGGAGACGTCATACTGCTAAGAAATGAAGAAAATCCTTATCAGATTCAAGAAATAAAGCAAGCTCGTCAAGAAAAGAAGAAAGGAATACCAAGAGTCATACAATACTTACATAGCCACCAGGGTTCACCACCCTTGAAGAGAGATGATGTGAAGGCTCATGCAGAAGAGTCTGATCATCTTCCACCGGCTCAAACGAGTCAAAAGAGTTCTCGCTACCCAATGTAAGGAGCACCTTAGACCTCCCTTCTAACACTGCCTAGTCGTCGGCATCAAGCCATGCCATATGGGTCGTACTGCTTGAGAAGTCATCCATTTCTAACTCTAGGAAGATTTGCAGAGGTTTATAGCAGAAGAAAAGAAGTCATAAAGCCGTGCAAAGTAAGGAGAACCCTACCCCTTTTTATAGGAGGCTAAGGGTCATGCCGATCGGTAGCCGCCTCCACCCACCAATCAACATTAATCATTTCACTTGCCCGAGTTATCCCAAAAGTCCGTACGAATGACGATTGGCACATGTCCATCCATGCCAATTGGCATACCATTTAAAATTTCATACAAAAAGTTCGAAAAAATACCAAAAAATCCCAAATAATTCCTGCAAAATTCCTAAAATTTCCAAATCCATTCTAGCACCTCGTTCACCCAGGAAAATATTTTTTACACCCCCAGCAGAATTCCAGAGAATCATTCTCCCAACAAGGTCTCTAAGAGATACTCCAAATTTTCCCCCAGCTACGAAATCCTCGAATCATTCACTATTTCCCAATGGAACCTAAAATCCAATCCTCACCCCGAGTGGAGTCCCCATATTTCTCGAAGGATAAGTACACCTCTTTTAGTTAAGAATTGACCTAGGTCTTGCATCATCACCTCAGCTAGTTCAGAATTGACCACGATCCTCATTCATCACCTCTTTTAGGTCAGAATTGACCTCGGTCTTGGATCAACACCTCAGTTAGGTCAGAATTGACCTCGGCCCTCTGTCGCCACCTCTTTTAGGTCAGAATTGACCTTGACCTTGGATCATCACCTCAGTTAGGTCAGAATTAACCTCGATCCTCGATCATCACCTCTTTTAGGTCAGAATTTACCTTGCTTTAGGATTGTCACCTCAGTTAGGTCAGAAATGACCTCAATCCTCGGTCCTTCCTCTTTTAGATCAGAATTGACCTCGGTCTTGGATCGTCACCTTGGTTAGGTTAGAATTGACCTCGATCCTCACTCGTCGCCTCTTTTAGGTCAGAATTGACCTCGATCTTGGATCGTCACCTCGGTTAGGTCAGAATTAACCTCAGTCCTCAGTCGTCACCTCTTTTAGGTCAGAATTGACCTCGCTCTTGGATCGTCGCCTCGATTAGGTCAAAATTGACCTCGATCCTCACTCGTCACCTCTTTCAGGTTAGAATTGGCCTCGATCTTGGATTATCACCTCAGTTAGGTAAAAAATGACCCCACTCCTTATTTGTCACCTCTTTTAGGTCAGAATTGACCTCGGTCTTGGATCGTCACCTCAGTTAGGTCAGAATTGACCTAGGTCCTCGATCATCACCTCTTTTAGGTTATAATTGACCTTGGTTTTGGATCGTCACCTTAGTTAGGTCATAATTGACCTCGGTCCTCAGTCGTCACCTTTTTTAGGCCAGAATTGACCTCGGTCTTGGATCGTCATCTTAATTAGGTCAGAATTTACCTTGTTCCTCAGTCGTCACCTCTTTTAGGTGAAAATTAACCTCAGTCTTGGATCGTCACCTCAGTTAGGTCAGAAATGACCTCGGTCCTTGATCATAATCTCTTTTAGGTCAGAATTGACCTCAGTCTTGGATCGTCGCCTCAGTTAGGCTTGAATTGACCTCGATCCTTGGTCGTCACCTCTTTTAGGTCGGATTTAACCTCGGTATTGGATCATCAGCTCAGTTAGGTTAGAATTGACCTTGGTCTTGGATCGTCACCTCAGTTAGGTCAGAATTGACCTCAATCCTCGGTTGTCACCTCAACTAGGTCAGAATTGACCTCAATCTTGGATTGTCACCTCAGTCTGGTAAGAATTGACCTCGGTCCTCGATCGTCACCTCACTTAGGTCAGCTTTGATCTCGATCCTCGATCGTCACCTATTTTAGTTTAGAATTGACCTCGACCCTTTGAATCGGTCATCCACATCCCTTAGGTCCACAGAACTGACCTCCCTCCATTATGTAGTGTTTATTCAAAGGCCATCACTTGCTCTAAGATCATCTGTAGAGGGGTTCTATAGACATCAGATTATGGGACCCCATAAGTCTCTCCTTAGACCCCTAGCACTTCCCTTTTCCACCGCAAACCTAGGTCTACCTCCGAGTACCGATCTAGAGACCATTAGGCGCCCTCGGGCCCCTTTTGACTTCGGTTAACTCTATCTTGAAAGTGAAATCCTTTTGAATCTTTGAAGGGATACAAATACCCTTTCCAATGGTCTGCCTCATGCGTGAATCGACTTAACGGTTCGGATGAACATACTATTTCACTATCGAAAACTGATTCAGAGGCCATCGGGTACTCCTGGGCCCCGAATTGACCCTAATCAACTCCACCTTCAGAGTGAAAGTTCTTTGAATCTTTAAAGAGCACTGGAACCTATTTCCAACGGTCTGCCCCGTGTGCAAGATAGCATAACTATTTGGACGAACGATTAATTTTTCCCTGAAAATTGATCCCGAGGCCACCGAGCTCTCCCGGACTCTGTTTGACCAAAATTAACTCGTCATCTCAAACGGGACTGAATAAATCTCCGAATCATAGTGAATACCCATTCTAACAATCTTCCCTGTGTGCGATTCTGACCTACGGTATGGACGAATGATCTGTTTTACTCCGAGAGGTCACTCGATGCTTCTGGGCCTCGTTTGACCAAAAACAACTTTTCGAACCAAGCAAAACTCTTTGGAATTCGAAGTACATCTCCTAATCTTTCCAACGGTCCATTTTCATTCGATGATCTCCCGTCCAAAAGATTGATGTGCTCTTTTAAGCCATATTTGACTCTGACCCAGGAGCGGTACAAAGGAATCTCGAAGTTCTCTGAAATACCTTTTTAACGGTACACCTTGGGTGCGATTCAGATCAACGGTTTGTGCACTACAGTCATTTTTCCAGAAAAGGCCGCACGAAATTGGGAATTGGTAGGTCCTGAACCATGCCTATCGACACAGTGTAAAAGGCGACTTACCGATAGGCACACCCTGGGGTACGCCGATCGGCACCAACCTTTTTCCCTATAAACAGGGGCCACGACCTCACTCCCAAAGGACAACACAAATCCATCAGCATCAGTGATCTCAACAACATTCTCTCGAAGTCAGCAAAGTTCCATATGAGAAGTTCCATTCAAGCCTAAATATCCATCCTTTTCACACCCAATTTGGCAAATATCTTTCTCTCTCATCAATATTCATCAACCTTCAAAGGAGTTCATCCAAGTTCAAAGCTCAAGCTTCAAAGAAGGTTCAATTCCTTCTCCCTCTCTTTTATTCTCTTATTTTTGCATAAGTTACATTAGATTCACAATCTAGTTTCACTTTAGTTCATACACATTAACAGCTACACTTTTATTAGTATATTGCACATACTTTATTTTTCATAAAAAATCCAAAAACAAATAAAAGAGGGTTACACCCGTAAATTCCAAACGAAATTATCCATCGCACGTTTTCCAAAACCAAAAACACATTTTCTACACGTATAGATATAATAAAATTCCATTCGAATCTATGGGATAAACCCCACCCCTATTCTACGTTCGAACTACGTGGACTTTGATGCCTTTATAGGCTACGTAGGCGTCTCCGATTAAAATCCGAGACTCGAGTCCAACTTTTCAATTTATCTTATTTTCCAAATTTCTCAAAATCCCTCATTTTTATCATACATATACATATAATATGCTTGTTCGCGTTTCTTCCCACACATATTATCGTTTCCCAATAACGATCAATATCGCGATGGACGCTCATATTCTATCTTCTACATTTATTATTATTTTGGCAATATTCTTGTGGATGACCTCACCCTATCTCTTCCATGGTATGGGTTGAAGGATTCCAATCTCCATTATATAAACATATACACACACTTCACGGGGATAAAGGAAAATATTAACATTTTCCCATGATAGACTGAAAGGGTGGGATGGGTGCCTAACACCTTCCCATTCCGTAACTTAGCCCCCGAACCTCCGATCTATTGGTTTCATATGCATCAATTTGTCCTTGATGCCGCTAAAATGAAATAGCAACATGTTCTTTTGCCTGTTTTGAGCAAAATAGGCTGGTGACTTCATCTCTTTACATTCACCTCACATCGATGATGATCGAAGCACCTTTCGAAGAGAGGGGTATGAGACCGCGATGCAGTTCTTTCTTAAGGGATCCTCCTCCTTCCCCCCGAAACGAATACTGTGGACGCCCTATGATGGCCGCACAATCAAAGTTCAAAAAATATGTAGAACCTTGTATATATCAACACCGTTACTTTTTCATTAAAAAGCCCCACTAATTTATATTTTGACTTACCCCCTTATATTTTTTGAAAAAAATGCCCTCTTCTTCTTCATCTTCTTTTGGTGCACTTGTTTTGTTGGTTGGACGGTGGATTAATTTTGACGATGGATTTGGGGAAGATGATGAAAAAGAGGCTATTTTCGTTAAAAGAATATAAGGGGTAACTCAAAATATAAATTAGTGAGAGTTTTTTAACGAAAAAGTAACATTATTAAAATAGAAGGGGTTATGTCTAATTTTTTTTTAACTTTGAGGGAGTCAGGTCAAAACATGACATTATCTCAGAGGGTTAAGTAAAAAATCCTTAAAATTTTAACGGTAGAAAATGCAGTTATTTTTTAAATTTGCATTTCAATCAGGTTAAATTTTTTGATGATTTTTTTATAGATGATCTCCTCACTATTGAGATCATTCCCATCAAGTTTCATTGAAAATATTTTTTTACTGTTTCGGTCCGCTTAAAAGACTTTTTCTAATTATACTATGTTATAAAAAACGGTATCTGGATAATGACTTAAAGAACATTTTCATTATTTCAGATCTAAGCAGCACACAATTCACCATTTACTAATTCATCTGACTTATACCTCCCAATTCCTAACACCCCTTTATCCTTGTATAGGCTTTTCTAACCTTGTAATTACTTTTCTAGCTATAATCTTAATAAAATCCAAGTTGGATAAATAACATCTCACATATAAAGAAGTTGCCGACAACTGAAGGATGGGCAAAGCATGGGCCACACCAGAATGAGAAGGATAAAGATAAATGTATTTTAGTCATGAAAAATATGACACGATAAAAAAATAAACCCATAATTGTTGCATGAAGGCAAGAATATCTCTAGCAACCAAGCAGATAAAAATCACTTGTGAATTTTATCAGACACTTTGTGTGCAATAAACATCCAAGATCATTTTACTAAAATGAACTTTGTGTGCAGACTCAAAATGAATCCAACAAACAGCAATGAAACAACACAATGAACATCTAAGAAATAAGAAATCAAAGAAACAACAATTTACATGGTCCACCTAAGCTTTGGGCTACATACTCAAATGGTAGGATATATTCTTTTATAGATAAATCGTTAGGAACAAATGGTTACACCCCCCCCCCCCACACACACACACACACTTATCTCTTTCAAATTCAATCACTAACCAACCTTAAGAACTAACCTTGCTCAAAGTATCTCTCTATCTCTCTTTGTCTATGATTAGCTCTCAAATATTCCCACTCTCTTGAAAATATGAAAATATTCTTATATTTATAGTTTTCCACCACAATTGCACTTTTGTAAATAAACCAAAGCTGAAATAACACACAACAAAAAGTTATAGTCCTCTATCTCATTTTTTCTCCAAACATAAAAGGAGATCCAAACAGCCCCGCGAGAGGCACGGACCCCTCGCACGGGAGCAACATAACACGCATCAACTGATCGCATAGTCATGGAACTCTCGATTAGAGAATATGACCAACACTTTCAAGTAGGTTGACTTAGGCTTAAAAACAAGCCGTTGAAGGGAGAAAATACAAAATAACACCCAAATGGCCCCGCGAGAGGCACGAGCATCTCGAACGGGACAAACGTAACATTTAGCAACTAGCAACGTAGTCACGGGACTTCTAGTTTGAGACCATGACCAAAACTTGCAAGTAGATAGACTTAGGCTTGAAAAATGTCGTTGAAGGGAAAAAAATGCAAAACAGCCCCCAAATGGCCCTACTAAAGGCACAAACAACTCGCACCAAACCAATGTGACATGTAAAAATTGACGTCATAGTCACAAAATTCCTGATCGATAACATCACCAAAAATTACAAGTAGGTAGACTTAGGCTTGAAAACATGTCATTGAAGGGATAAAATGCAAAATAATGCCCAAATGTCCTCGCAAAAGGGTAAAACACCTCGTGTGGGACCAAGGGAACACATAGCAACTGATTGCATAGTTACGAGACTCTCAGTTTGAGAAAATGACTGATGATGCTATGAATAACCACTTACGTTTGTGTGTAGTTCAAGTTCCAGTTATTTCAGTAATGGAGTTATATAAGAGCGGAAAAGTAAATAATAAGAAGGGGATGAGAGAGAGAGAGAGAGAGAGAGAAAGATGACATAAGATGTAAGTGGTTTATCCTTAGCCTACTCCACAGTGCAAGATGATGGTGTTTTTGTATTTTTATAAGGCACTAAAGGTCATTGATACACTCACTCAAGTTTTCGCTCTCTAAATTACAATTATATAAAGTTTCAGCTAGGGTTTTAATATCTTAAACCTTTCAAATGAAGAAGATCAAGGTATATATAAGCTTGGGGTTGCACAGTGAACCGCCCATGCATGTTGCATGTGTGAGTGAGATAAGTGATCCAATAAGATCCCAACACATGTCTAGCACATATACAATCCATGATGACAAAATATTCCCTCGTGTGGGCTAGAGATCTATTATAACTACATGGTCCACGTGGACTAATGATGCCTGAGTCATGTGTGTCATATGAACTGTTGACGTCGGCTATGATGGTCCATTTGAGTCAAGACCGACAGAGGCAATCTCCCAAATAAGCATCTACGAAGTTGAGTCTATACGATATCTCGACCTACTAAGGTGCTACAAGGCAGAGAAAAGATTTAACAAAAGGAACCATAGAGTAAGATCTATCGAGTAACCGTGGAATACTAAGGACGAGGTCTCGAAGGCTGAGACCCATGGGGGTGGCCCACACCATATCTAATGTAGGACGTTAAGTTGTGTCGATCAAACCATGCAGGATCTTACTAGGGACAAGACCATAATTATATGTATCAATCACCCCTAGCCCATACTCTTCAATGCAAATGGAAGGATGAGGGATCTTGTCGATTGACTCCCTGATGTAGATGAGACCCCCTAGTGTCAAAAGTTTTCTTTTGGTACGTGAACCAGATATGTCTGAGGATGATAAAGCCCCCCAGTGGTGGAGGTCTAAGCGTCAATTGATGGTACCTAAGTGACACATGTCACAGGCCATATGACTTAGCATGTTTCCCAAGGATAGGCTATTGCAGGCCTGCCCTAGGGCTTTATTCCCTAATCATTTGACACTTTGTTTCTCGTGTGCAATGATTGCACTATTTAAACCCCAAAACCAAATATTTTCTCTTTCTTTTTACCCCAAACCTTCGCTCCTAAGATTTCTTGCAATCCTCAATTTATCTATCCTATCTTCAACATTCTTCGGTATATCTTAGGAGTTATCCTAGCTTCTCAAAGTTTCTCCTTTGTTCAGGCACCATTTCAACACCTTTATTTTTCACTTTTCACCATTAATCAGTTGTATATAACATCTTTCATTTTTGGATCATTTGTTATATTTTTGGTGATCATTTGAGGTGATTGTTGAGTAGTTTTAGGGTTACACATGTGGTGTTATTGATTGTCTCAGGTGTTTTGGGCATTTTTAGGTGGTTTGTAGGTTTAGGACCTCTTTGGGTAACTTGGTTGTAATTTTCGATGTTGATCTGGTTCTCTTCTCCGGTGAACCACCTTCACTGTTCTCGCTAAAAACCAGACTTAAAACGTTAAAAATTAACCCTTTTTATCTAATAGTCAATTGGGTCAAACCTCTAGTTTTGTTTGGGTATTCAAAACAGTAGACGAGTTAGCTGACCAATTACCACACCTGAGGGAGACTATCTTCTGAGAGATACACAAGGGTGAGGCCGAGGGTGAGGCTAAACAAAACTCTAAGGCTATGTACACACTTCCAATCCAACTATAACCCCTAAACCTAGCTTTGTCAACCTAGGTAGTGATACCATGAGTGGAACCTCATCTTAGTGTTCATAGTTAATGCCATCATCTAAGGAGTGTAGTCCTTATGCCTCTAGGGATTTCAATGGGCAGATAGCTTTGATGAGGCCATCGATGTTCTCTTGGCTCATCTTCATGACTCTGATGTGTACAAATCTAGTAATAGGGAATCGTCCATCCATGAGGTCTCGGATATAGAAGAGTCGAGAGTCGTCGTAGAATATCCCCCACCACCCATGGTTGTTCCTTATCGACTATTCCTGCTTTCGAGTTTGCCAGAAGGTACCCAAGTGGAGTCCCGGACTTTAAAAATGTATATTCCAAAGATGAGGATGAGGAAGAACTTAATACCTCTTATGCTTAGACTTTCAAGAGTATTATCAAAGAGATAGATCTTTTGTTCTAGAGGTACCTGTATGGGATTAAGTATGACATAAACATGAGAGTGTCAGATTAAGACAAGGGGGATTTCCATAGTCAAGAAGGATAAATAGTTATCTACGAAAAAAATGTTCAAGGTCGTCTTTCTAATTCTCGTCAATCCTACTGTGCGGACGATCTTGGCCAATATGGGACTTGCTTTTATTGGAACTTGCACTCAATGCCTAAATGATTTTACTCGACTTTATCTCCCTTTGGAAGTTGGTCCACTGAGCCGACATTACATTTAACATTTTCGAGCGTGCTATAATGTCTCATTCACAAAGATTTAGCCTGGCTATTACTATCTTATAGATAGGAAATCCACTAAAAAAGTTCTGACAATGAACCAAACATCACCATATAATTTCTAACCAAAAGGTTCATTCTTTATGAATCAAGTACCATTAAAAGGGTGCATTAACTCTTTGAGTGGAGAAGAGAAGGGATTTGTATAGACACTACTCTTGATCAATGATCGTCGCCCTAGACTTACCATTATTTCATTTCACTGGAATCCCTGATATTTCTTTATGTCAAGACCTTGGGAATTCGATACCGATGTTTCTTGTGGTTCCTCCGAGCGGAGGGTCCCTAAAAAATGGGCCAAAGCCTCCATAGCTGCGAAGATTGACCCCAAATTGAGCATTGATGATCGAGATAAGGTGGATCAGATAAGAGGTTAAGGGGATAAGGGTGGTTTTATGGAGTTCTAACAACTGATGACCCCCAACTTCTTGGTCAAGATGGGATTGGGGGTCGACCCCCTGATTGAGTTGTGTGTCTTTCAAGTTCTTTTTCTTTGCAACTATGTTATCGTCTCTTATTTTCTTCATAATACTATTCTCGTCCTTTATTTGCAGGTCATCCCTCTAACACTTTAGATTAACTGTGGAAAATGGTCTCCCCTTCACTTAGGAACATTCTTAGCAAAATGTCTAAGGGCCCAACCCCCCAAAAAATATAATAACTGGTGGCTTGGGCCAGGACGACAAGGCAAAGATGATAAAAGAGTCGGCTGATGACCATTCGAATATTCCTTCTCAACAAAAGAAAACTAGGAGGTCTGACACCCCTAGGGATACTGCTAACAATGCCATACTCATATCTTCTGATTCGATCTTGGCTGAGAGGCTTTCTACGCTTTCCATTTGTTTTAAATCTATGATTGGGGACCAGAAAAGGGAAAGGAATTCTATCGACTCTTGGGTACATGACTCTTATCGTAGGTTTTTTGAATCGATGGAACCATATCATCTATCCAACTTCGGCCTCCATAAGTCCATCCAAGTAACTAACTTCATATTTATTGCTTTTGAAATTTTGTAATTGTTATCTCGTCTCGTACTAACTTTTACTTTTTTATTTTTAAAGTCTTTCTTCTCCTTCCACTAATTAGCCCAATGGGTTCAAGACAACATCTCTGTTATCCAAAAGGCTTCTGATGCTATCAAGGATAAGGAAAGCCCGAAAAAGGAATTGAAATAACAAGAACTCAACCATAACCAGAAAGTTAAAGAGCTAGAAAATATAAGGAAGGACGACCTTGCTGCCCAGAAGAAGGTTCATGACTTTGTCTTGGATGATATGACTCAAAAATATAAGGCCGATCTGGCTGCTGCTGCGAAGAAAATTATGGAGGATTTCAAAGCCTTAAAAGATTTCGTTGTTTATAGACGTCAGTACTTGGAGAGGGGAGACCGAACTTCCCTTCGATGAGAGACTCCAAAGTACCCCGACATTGCTTAGCTTACAAAGGATTTATTGTCTTTTGACTTCTCTCACCCAGCGACGATCTCTGCATTGAATGAGGTCGAGGCAAAGAGTGTCGCCTATGAATTGATGACTATTGAGATATCGATGTAGGTTCAATCTGAGACGACTGAGGGCGTCAACACTGAGGGGGAGGCTTAGACTCAGCACGCCATTGACAACATTGTCTCTGAACATGACGACAAGCAAACCTAAGGCAACTATTTCTGATGTTTTTCACTTTTTAGTGGGTGGCCGCCTGTGGCCTTACAAGCCCCTTCCACTTGTAATTTTTTTATGATTTGTACTCTCATTATTTTGAACATTTTAATTTCCCTGTGCAATGCAATTTTAGGATCATTTATGTTCATTTTTGCCGAGTGTAGTGTCTGCATCTTTATTCCATGTTTCCTTTAATTAGTGTTTTATGCATAATATTTGTAGATACATTTGCAATAGGACGATGCCTTTGAAGAACTCTATATCTTTGAC
Source organism: Sambucus nigra (assembly GCA_949130495.1). Classification (NCBI taxonomy): domain Eukaryota; kingdom Viridiplantae; phylum Streptophyta; class Magnoliopsida; order Dipsacales; family Adoxaceae; genus Sambucus; species Sambucus nigra. The sequence goes on from OX422213.1 coordinate 313,189,354, forward strand.
TCACTTGACTCTATATTATATAAGTTCTTATCTAGTTTGGAAATAGTGACAAAATAGAGTCATACCCTTTCAATCCAAAGAACCTTCAGACTATTCATTTTGACTTCCTATAATAGTCCAAAAGGTAGTACACCAACACTTCACTTAGGATGCATTCATGTGTTGCATATGTGTTTGCCTTAATTCAATATATGGTTATGTGTGAGTTAAATCCCTATAAAATAATTTTCTATAATTTTTGGGATACTTTAAATAATTTCTATGATTTTTAAACAATTTTTAGAAATTTAAAATTGGTTTTTAAAAATTTGTGGGTTGTTTTGTAAATTCCATAAGCTTTTAACAACTTGCACGGGTAGAAATCGAAAGCGTTTGAAAATGACGTGGGTACAATTTGTATTTATATAAGTTCAAAAACATGCGTTTGTAGTTCCATCTCAGCGTTACACGTGTTGTTTCCACAACGGCTAGATTTATGTTTTTATCCTCTCACATACTTGTGCTTACCTGTGAACCCTTGGATCTGTTTAATCAATGACCTGCATGTTATCTGAGATGATCCTTGTAACATCTGGATCAACAAATGAGGGTTAGCTTATAAACGGTGCATTCTTAACCCTTAGATTTTCTTTGATCTTTTAAAATCAATCATGAGCGTTGATTTCCATCTCTTACTATAAATACAAGCCATATGTTATGCGATTACAATCTTTGCCCAGCCTAACTTATGAGAGAAAATAAAGAGAGAAGAGAGAAGAGAGAGAGAGAGAGAGAGAGAGAGAGAGAGAGAGACAAAACAAACCCTAAACTAAAATCCGGCCAAAATCTTTCCAGAAAAACCTTTCTGAGAGTGAGTTAGTTTGAGATTCGAGAAAATCTATCCTCTTATGTTCTTTATCTCTTTCCCAACTTAATCATGTTGATTCAATCTCATTTTCTTTCATAGAACTTTGATATTTGATCTTTGTGATACATATCACTTAGATATTGCGAAGTTTTGATTTCTCCTTTCGAGAAATCTTGTTTTGTTGGTTGTTTTCAAACTGATATGATATTTTCAAACCCTAAACCAAAAAAACCTTTTCTGATTTCTGTTTTTTTGAATATTCAGACTTAGATTTAGCTGAGATCTTGATTGGGGATTTTCACTTTATTATACTTCACATTTTGTGAAATAAGTGTACATGTTTTCAAATAAAAAAGTGCATAGGATCTTGGCTCGTGTATATAACAAGATTCCCTCTTGATCTGCAGATATTTTAAAGATCCAAAGTCTAATAATTTTGATTAAACTAATTTTTGAAATTCCATTGCATATTTGTGATCTGTTTTGCATTATGTATGTAATTAAGTGTGTGTGAGTTGCATGCATGTGATTTAGAGCACATTACCATTTACACATTCACACTTAAAAGTGTTGGTATTGAGATCTTGGACTTTTAGGGCGACATAAAGCTAAAAAGAGTGGAGTTACAAAGCTGAGAGAACATCAACAACATCCGAGTCTTGGGAGAAGTCAGAAAATCTAGTGGAGTTGGTATATTTTTTAACTTAGAATTAGGTATGATTGTGTGTCTTGATTGTTATATAGTTTGTAAACTGTTATTATATTTTAGTGGATTTTTACTCTTGAGGTGTAGAGACCTCCGTGGATGTTTCCCCAATTGGGTGGGGTTTTACCACGTTAAAATTGTTCGTGTATACTTCCTCTTCCTCTCATCCCTTTCTTGATGATGTGTTGATTTATGTTTTGTTTTTTAAAACTGGTAAACCTATACCTTAAATAACTCGTTCATACTGCTTTACACATCTTGTGTTAAAAAATTGTTTTAAATAGTTTCTTCAACAAACTGTTCGGAGCCATTTAGATAGTTTAATCTTGAATTAAACGATTTAAGTGGTATTTTTTTCAATTGGTATCAAAGCTTTGGTTTTTAAAAATTCTTTAGATCTTGAGTTTCTGAAATTGTTTTCTCAAAACAAATTATGGATGGGAAATTTGAGAGACTAGGTAACCTGTCCAGGCCCCCTCTCTTTGATGGAACCAACTTTACTTACTGGAAGGTAAGGATGGTTGCCTTCATCAAAGGGATATTGGGAGATAATGACTTGGAAGTTATTGAAAATGGTTACACTTTTCCTACTAAACCAGCCGCTGAAGGAAGTACTGTGAGGATTAGAAAGTTACTAAGTGAATTCACTAAAGAGAAGAAACAGACTTCCCTTAACAACAACAATGGCAAAAATGCCATATTCATGTCTATTAATGAACACGAATTTAAGAGGATATCATTTTGTTCTACCTCTAAGGCAGCATGGTACACCCTAGTGACTGTACAAGAGGGTGATACCAGAGTTAAAGGTGCTAAAACACAAATGTTAATTCAGCAGTACAACTCCTTAATCCTGACTGAGACTGAGTCATTTGATGACTTCTATATTACACTGACATACCTTGTGACCAAATTGCATGCTAATGGGATTGTTTATGATAGAAAGAAAATTGTCTCTAAAATACAAAGATCACTTCCACAAAAAATTGATAATAAGAGATATGCAATTAAGGAGTTGGATGATCAAAATCTCACACCTGAACTCCAAAGTAGAAAATTGAGAACTGTGGAAATGGAATTAGAATTTAAGAAATAATTAACCCAGCCCCAAAAGAGGCAGTCTACCTCTAATATTTTCTTTACATATAAGATGACCACACATGAATTTAGCATACCTAATATTGACTTAGACTCTTATGAGGACCTTAATTTAGATAACTTGGATAATCAGACTGCCTTAATGTCTAAACAGTTTAAGAAAATTGTGAACTTTCGAAATAAAATAACAAAAAGACAAGGTAAATCTACTTATCCAAATCAATATAACAACAGGACTCGTAAAAGAAGACAAGACGACTACCAGACTGACAATAACAAGAGACCTGAGAAAGACCTTAAAAATATTGAATGCTACAGATTGGGAAGTTAAGACACATGGCTAGTGACTGTAGAGTTAACTTAGACAAAATTCACAAACATAATAGGGCTCATCTAAGCAAGAGTTGTGATGACTCAAGTGACTCTGAAAATAATGAACCTGAGTCATCGAACACTTTTGACCCTTGTATGTCATTATTTACTAAGATAATCTACAATAATGATGAGGAATCTGATCATGCTTTGTTAACTGATAATATGCCTACTGGTTTATCTGTCGTATTGCTTAAGAATGTTGATAATGCTTCAAATGCCGTGTGTGTGAGTCAAAGGGAATGCTCTATTGTTGACGTTAATGGGTGTGTGAGTCCTAAAAATAAACCTCTAGGGGACACTGCACACTGCACACTTAGTGACTCCGACAACGATGACCTTCCTGACATTCACACACTGTACACAAAAACTCTCAAGAAAAGCACTAGGCTCGAAAGGATTGCCAAGGATATTACCCAGAAGATAGAAACCCTTAGTCAGATGATCAAACAGAATGCTGAAGAGTACACTACTCAATGTCTAACTCTTGAGAATGAAACCAAAAATTTTGAACAAAAACTGAAAGAGTTTTCCAACTCTAATGAAATTTTGGAAAAGAAATATAAAGGAACGTTGTTGGAATCGGAACAAACAAAATAAAAGACATCCACAATCTTCAAAAAGTTTCCCAAATTTGAAAATAATTCTAAATGTTTTGAAGATTGTGTTGCTGAAAGTAAAACCAATTCTGATGATAGAATTGGAATAGGATTTTGTCCCAACTCTAAGACCCAAACTAAAAACGTTGAAACTATAAAGTTTGTGTCTAATGGCAAAAGACCTATTGAAACTTGTCCAGATTTTCAAGGTTTGAAAAATGAGTTTGATAAAAAACAACTGAAGTTAGACATTGGTGAATCAAGAAAATCTAAGCATAATGTTGAACAAAAGACTAAATACGTCTGCCCCCTATTCGACCAACAAATTCGACGTTTCATCCTGTGCCACCTAAGAACAAGACTAGAGATCAAAACCTAGACAGACCTTTGAATAATAATTTTCCTAAGGTTGTGAGTTCTACGCACCATCTTTATTGCTCCTATTGTGATGTCTATGGACAACCCCTTGATGGTTTCTATTCCAAACGTCTATGCAATCCAGTCTATAACTCTCATGTTTACCATAACTTCAACTACTCTAGGAGAAGCCAAAACAACTATGCCCTTCCTAGACATCCATACAAGAATTCTAACTATCGTTACAGAAGGAAAGTGACTAATACTAAAAGACCATCAATAAAAAGGAATACTAGATTCTTCTCTAGCCCAATTTCTCAAACTGTTTATAACAACAATAAAAATGTGCAAAACTCTTTTAAGAAAAAGACAAGAGCTTGCAAGCTTTATCAAATACGATCTAATAAGCGCAAATTGAAAACTAGAGAAATTTGGGTTAGAAAAGATGATCTATTACCCCAGTAAAATGCAACATTGTAATCAATGCTTTTATAGATGAACATACAACAGCTAGATGGTATTTAGAATCTGGTTATTCCAAACATATGATCGGGGATGATTATAAACTTTAAAATAAAACCAACTTCTCCGATGGAAAAGTCTTGTTTGGACATGGTGTATCAGCCCAGATCATTGGTAAAGGAACACTCCATGAAGAAGGATTACCCATTCTTGAAGAGGTTCTCTTAGTAAAAGGACTTAGAGACAATTTACTAAAGTATATCACAGTTTGGCAACTCAAACCATTTTGTCACTTTTTCAAAGAACAATTGCAAAATTTTATATGATAAATGTGATTGCATTATTACAAGACTCCGTACTCCAGATAACTGCTACACAGTCAATCCAAGTACAGAGATTTGTACCATTGCCGGAATGATGACAATGAGATATGGCATAATAGGTTGGGTCACATTAATTATGATAGTTTTGGCAAATTATCCTCCCAATAGATAGTTAGAGGTCTTCCCAAGATCAAACCAATTTCAAACATTGTTTGTGGTCCACGTCAAGAAGGGAAAATTATTAAGTCTCCCCGCAAGAAAGTTAAAGAAGTTCTATCCACTAAGCCTCTAGAACTCATCCATATGGACCTAATGGGTCCTTCTCGTACTGTTAGTATTTCTTGCAATAGTTACATCCTTGTTATGGTTGATGACTTCACTTGATTTACCTGGGTTTCCTTTTTAAAACATAAATCAAAAACCTTCAGTAAGTTTTTGAAAATCTTAAGTTCATATAGAAAACGAAAAGGACTCCTAAGTAGATAGAATTCGTAGTGATAGTGGAAGAGAATTCATAGATTCAGGCGTCATAGAATATTGTGACTATAATGGTTATAGACATGAATTTATTGCTCCTAAGACACCTCAACAAAATGGAATTGCTGAGCGTAAAAATTGCACTCTTCAAGAAATAGCCCGATGATGATACATGTGAAGAACCTACCAAAATATTTTTGGGTAGAATCCATTCGTATCGCCTGTCATATAATCAATCGAGTCTACTTAAGGAGAAATACCAAACAACATCCTATGAGCTTTGGTATGGGAAGAAACCTAACCTAAAATACTTTAGAACCTTTGGTAGCACCTATTATGTTTGTAAGGATATAGAACATCTGTCAAAATTCGAAACCAGAGGAGATAAATCCATCTTCTTAGGATATTATCCAAAAAGTAGAGCCTACCGTGTCTATAATCTTCGTACCAAAACCATGATCGAATCCATTAATGTGGTTGTAAGTGACACTAATGTAGAAAGTAATACAAAAGAACTAATTATTGTGGATGAGTCCGAAAACATTTTAAATTATAACTCTCCAGAAATAGTTGAATCTTTACCAATCGAGACCCCCGAAGTACCTAACTGGGTTTCCAAAGATCATCCTTTAAATAGTGTAGTTGGTAATCCTACTAAGAGTGTTCGCACGAGATCTCAACTTCGTAACATTGCTCATTTTGCATGTTTTGTGTCTCTTATTGAGCCAAAATATGTAAATGAATCCTTGAATGACACTTTGTGGATAAGTACTATGCAGGAGGAACTTCTTTAATTTGTCATTCATGATGTTTGGTATCTTGTACCCAGGCCTGAAAATAAAAGGGTTATTGGCACACGTTGGATTTTTAAAAATAAGACTAATAAATCTGGGATGATTATTTGGAATAAATCTAGATTAGTTGCCCAGGGCTACTCTCAGATTGAAGGAATAGATTTTAAGAAAACTTTTGCTCTTGTCACTCGCCTCGAATCTGTTCGTTTACTACTTGTAATAGCTTATCATTTGCACTTCACACTATATCAAATGGATGTTAAGTCAGCCTTCCTTAATGGAATTTTAACCGAGGAGACCTATGTACAACAACCCAAAGGGTTTATTGATCCTCATCAACCATATTATGTCTATCGTCTAAAAAAATCTCTTTATGGGTTAAAACAAGATCCTAGATCTTGGTATGAGCGTCTATCCACCGTTATTTTAGACAATGGATTAAGGCGAGGAAGGAATGTCCAAACCTTGTTTGTCAAGCATTTTGGCAACAACATTACTATTGCTTAAGTTTATGTTGACAATATCATTTTTGGATCGACCTCCCCTTTAGAAGTGAAGACTTTCTCGGACATTATGCACAAGGAATTTCAAATGTCACTTATGGGGGAGTTACAATTCTTCTTAGGGCTCCAAGTTAAATAATATTCAGATGGACTATTTCTATCTCAATCAAAATATTGTCAAGAAGTTTGTCTTAGAAACAGCTAAAGAAGCTAGGACTCCTATGAGTACTTCTGTCAAACTATCTGAAGATGAGAATGGGAAATCCATTGATTCCACCTTGTACCATAGTATGATAGGAAGCTTACTTTACCTTATTACCTCCCGTCCTGATATCATGTACTCTGTCTGCGTGTATGCCCGTTATCAAAATGATCCTAAAGAGAGTCATCTACTGTGGATTAAAAGAATTATCAAATACATTAAATGTACTCTAAACTTAGGACTTTGGTACACTAAAGACACTTCTAGTACTATAGTAGGTTACACCGATGCTGATTAGGCCGATTGTACCGATGATAGTAGGAGTACTTCTGGAGCGTGTTACTGCATTGGTAACAATTTGGTAGGATGGAGTAGTAAGAAATAAAATTGCACTTCCTTGTCTACAGCCGAATCCGAATATATTACCGCAGGATGCTGCTATGCTCAATTACTTTGGCTAAAACAAATGCTAAAAGATTACGGTATAACTGAAGATAAGTTTCATCTTTATTGTGACAATCAAAGCGTGATGAATATTTCTAAAAATCCATTTCAGCACTCTCATACTAAACATATTAAAATCAGATATCATTTCATACGCGAGTTAGTTGAATCTAATGAGTTAGAAATCAACTACCTTCCTACTGAATTTCAATTAGCTGACCTCTTTACCAAACCATTAGACTTTCTTCGAATTGAATCTTTACGCAAATCTATTGGTATGGTTATGGCAGAACAATAATTTATTGTTTCATACTTGTTTCTTTTTGCCGTTTGTCTATTTGAGACAAAATGGGGGAGAAATTTGAGTCCCCTTGGATATTTGGTGTATTCTCAACTAAAAAGCTTGCTCTTAGTTATCAAATTTTTAGGAATTAGTACCTTCATTTGCAACAAAATTTTGATAGGGTATTGGTATGTATCTAGTTGAGTTATGTAGTTTTCTTTTTCTAGGATATTGGGTATATAGAATTTTTGTATAGGAATAGGATTTTCATATGTCTTGTGTATCCCTACGAGTCCTAGATGACTCAAAGGACATTTTGTCTCATATTTCCAAAGGGGAAGATTGAATCACTCTATATCTTTGACTCACTTGAGTCTATATTATATAGGTGCTCATCTAGTTTGGAAATAGTGACAAAATTGAGTCATACCCTTTCAATCCAAAGAACCTTCAAACTCTTCATTTTGACTTCCTCTAATATTCCAAAAGGTAGTACACCAACACTTCACCTATGATGCATTCATGTGTTGAATATGTGTTTGCCTTAATTCATTATATGGTTGTGTGTGTGTTAAATCCCTCTAAAATAATTTTCTACAATTTTTAGGATACTTTAGATAATTTCTATGATTTTTAAATAATTTTTAGAAATTCAAAATTGGTTTTTAAAAAGTTATGGGTTGTTTTATTAATTCCATAAGCTGTTAAAAACCTGCTTGGCTAGAAACCGAAAGCTCTTAAAAATTATGCGGGTACAATTTATATTTGTAGAAGTTCAAAAATACGCGTTTGTAGTCCCATCTCAACCATACAGGTATTGTTTCCACAATGGCTAGATTTATGTTTTTATGCTCTCACATACTTGTGCTTACCTGTGAACCCTTGGATCCGTTTAATCAATGGCATGTATGTTATCTGAGATGATCCTTGTAACGCCTGGATCAACCAATGAGGGTTAGCTTATAAGAGGTGCATTCTTCACCCTTAGATTTGCTTCGATCTTTCAAAATTAATCCTAAGCGTTGATTTCCATCTCTTACTATAAATACAAGCCATATGTTATTCGATTACAATCTTTGTCCAGCCTCACTTCTGAGAGAAAATAAAGAGCGAAGATAGAAGAGAGAGAGAGAGAGAGAGAGAGACAGAGAGAAGGGAGAGAGAGAAAACAAACCCTAAACTAAACTCCGACCAAATCTTTCCACAAAACCCTTTCTGAGTGTGAGTTAGTTTGAGATTCGAGAAGATCTATCCTCTTTTGTCCTTTATCTCTTTCCTAACTTAATCACATTGATTCAATCTCATTTTCTTTCATAGAACTTTGAGGTTTGAACTTTGTGATACATATCACTTAGATATTGCAAAATTTTGATTTTTTTCTTTCTAGAAATCTTGTTTTGTTGGTTGTTTTCAAACTGATATGATATTTTCAAACCCTAAACCAACAAAACCTTTTCTGATTTCAGTTTCTTTGAATATTCAGACTTAGATCTAATTGAGATCTTTATTGGGGATTTACACTTTATTATATTTCACATTTTGTGAAATAAGTGTACATATTTTCAAATAAAAAAGTGCATAGGATCTTGGCTCGTGTATATAGAAATATTCCCTCTTGATTTGCGAATATTTTAAAGATCCAAAGTCAGATAATTTTGATTAAACTGATTTTGGAAATTCCTTTGTATATTTGTGATTTGTTTTGTATTATGTTTGTAATTAAGTGTGTGTGTGAGTGGCATGCATGTGATTTAGAGCACATCACCACTTAGACCTTCACATTACTACACTGAAAAGTGTTGGTATTGAGATCTTGGACTTTTGAGTCGACGTAAAGCTAAAAGGAGTGGAGTTACAAAGTTGAGAGAACATCTACAACATCAGAGCCTTGGGATAAGTCAGAAAATCCAGAGGAGTTAGTATATTTTTGAACTTAGAATTAGGTCTGATTGTGTGTCTTGATTGTTATATAGTTTGTAAAATGTTACTCTATTTTAGTGGATTTTTACTTTTGAGGTGTAGAGACCTCCATGGATGTTTCCCCAATTGAGTGGGGTTTTACCACATTAAAATTGTTCTTGTATACTTCCTCTTTCCCTCATCCCTTTCTTGATGTTGTGTTGATTTAAGTTTTTTTTTTCAAAACTGGCAAACCTATACCTTGAATAACTCGTTCATACTGTTTTACACATCTTATGTTAAAAAATTTATTTTAAGAAAAGATTTTCTTCGACAAACTATTCAGAACCATTTAGATAGTTTAATCTTGAATTAAACGACTTAAGTGGTATTTTTTTCATCCTTTCTTTTTTTTGTTTTCAAATTGTGTCACGGAATGAATGATGTCATCACAATAAATCCCATATCATCGTTATTAAGCGTGTATAGACGACTCTTATCTCTTCATACACTCACATCTCATCGAGAGAGTTTTGACTCTTAATTCATTACGTAATGATATTTAAGTAACCGTAAGTAAATGATTTTTCAATATTTGTGTTTGTCACGTAAATGATGTTACCACATGAGTCCCCCTCGTCGTTTTTGAGAATGTATGGATGAGTCTCGTCTCTTCATACACTCATATTGCCAAGAGAGTTTTGACCATTAATTTGCCACATTATGATGTTTAAGTGTTTTCACCACTAAAGGTATGTTGTTACATTGTTTATCCCTTCCGGTGTTATTGAGAAAGATTAAAGAGACAAGACTCCTCCTGCACTTTTGTATCACCGAGATGTAGGTTATGTAATTCACCATAAAAGATAGCTAAGCAGCATTTAACAATAATAAGAAGATATGAGACAACACTTGCATTTTTTATTAGTTCTTTAACTATCATACAAAGAACTTTCATACAAACAAAGGATAGTCGTACAAACTGATAAGAAAAACAATATTTCACTGGTACTATCTTTTCAGATGGTCAGTATTCTAGGGGTTTGAGAAGGGTTCACCCTCTAGGTTTCCAAATGATAAGTTCCTAGAATAAACTCCTCAGTTACCCTCTATAGCCCATTCTAGTTAGGATGCATCTTGTTTGACTTCAACGAAACCTTTTTCTACACTAGGTCACCCAAAGCTATTGGTCTGGCCTTCACTCTCTTGTTATAAAACCTGACAGCTCTCTGTTGATAAGAAAATCGTCGAACTTCAGCATCCTCCCATCTATCCTCGATCAAATATAAATCGATCATCCTCTCATCCTCATTAGTTTTGGGATCATAGGTTTGGACTCAGTGGTTGTGGAGCCCAAGTTGAGTAAGGATGACTACTTCAGACCCATAAGCTAGCATAAACGGTGTCTCGCATGTCGGCTTCCTCTTAGTCGTCTTATAAGCCCATAGGATCTCATGTAGCTCTTTAGTACACAAACCTTTTGCATCCTATATTTTCTTCTTGATGCCATCAAGTATCTTCCTATTCGTGAATTCAGTCTAGCCCTTGGCTTGGGGTCAGTCGGGTACCGATATAACTACTTTATGCCCACTCTGCCACAGTATGCCTTCAAGGACTTATTCTTAAATTGCTTAGCATTATCTGATATTAGGGTATGGGGTAGGATATATATGCAAATAATATTCCTCCAAATAAACTTGAACATTTTTACCTTACTGATAGGAATCATTACCTCGGCCTCTACCCACTTTGAGAAGAAAGCAATAGCCATAATAAAATACTAATAGTTGCAAGTTGCCTTTAGGAGAGGACATACTAAATCCATTACCCAGACTGTAAATGGTCATTACACATTAATGGACGATAGTGGTTTGTGAGGCTGATAAGGTATGCTTGCAAATCTCTAGCACTTATCACACTTCTTTACGTAGTTAGCTGCATCTTCCCTAGCGTCGACCATCAATAACCCTCAGTGAATATCCTCTTGGCTAGGGATCGTCCACCCACATGTATTGCACATGACCACTCATGAATGTCCTATAGAACATAGCCGACCTCTGAGGGGTGAACACATATGAGCAGGGTCAGTAAGAATCCTTTTTTATATAGTACGCTTCTACTGATAACGAATTTGTTTGCTTTGTATCTGAGCTTCCTTCTCTCAGCCTTGGAGCACGGGACCTCATCATCCCGAATTTACTTAACTAGTGGAATCATATATGAATCTCCAAAATTTATGTTAAAAAAATTCAGCCCCACTATTTTCCTCTTCTATGGTTGACCTATGTAGGATATCCACCGACACTATGTGTTTAATCTATGTTATTATTGCTGACACCAACCTTGATAAAGCATCGGCTTGATTATTATCCAGTCAAGGAATACTTTTGAGCTTCACCACTCTAAAGTTTTTCATAACTTTGTCGACTTGTGCCAAGTATTTGGCCATCTTCTCATCCTTTGCCTCATAAACTCCCAAGATCTGGTTCACGACTAACTGTGAGTCACTGTGAACTATCATTTGGCCAACGTTTAATACTCTATCTAAGGAGAGTCCTGCCCACGAGGGCCTCGTACTCGGATCCATTGTTAGATGCCTTGAAGATAAATCTCAAAGCATATTCAATATCGGTTCTATCCAGAGCCGAGAGTATTAACCTGGCACCGCTACCTTTTTCACAAGATGAGACATCCATAAATAGGCTCTACGTAGGTTCCTCCTTTGAAATAGGCCCTTCATCTAAGATACCATTTTGGAACAAAACATCTTTTTCTGTATCATTGTCCTTGTCAACCTCAGCCACTGTTGAATTTTCTAAAGATTTTTCTAGCACAACTGGTGGTGTCACCGTCTATACAATACCATCACTGTCGGCCTTGACTAATGTGAATTCGACTAAAAAATCTTCTAGGTCTTGTCCCTTAATTGCGGTCCTAAGCTGATAGATGATGTCAAACTCCCCTAGCTTAATTGACCAGGCCATCAACCTACTAGATTTCTCAAGTTTATGGATGACCTGCCTCAAGGGAGTGTCGGTGAGCACCACCATCCTATGAGCTTGGAAGTATGGCTTCATATTCCTTAAAGCATGTATTCATTCATACCAAGTTTTCCATTATAGGATACTTCAACTCGGCCCTCTATAAGGCTTTATTGTTGAAATGCAGTGGCTTTTGGACACCTTCATCATCACACACAATAGCTACACTGATGGATGACTCTGATATAGACAAATATATACATAAAATTCTCCCTGAATAGGCGGACACAATAACATTGGACACCTTAGATAGGATTTGAGTTCTTGAAACACTACACCCAAAACAGCAATCTGCCATTGTTTAAAACTGTGTCAGATCAAATCTGGCATAATTTTAAACTGTACCAAAATCAGGTGTTCCAATCTGGCACTGTTTAAGCCTAAGTCTAGATATTTTCATATTCTCAAATCGATAATCCCGTGACTGCACGGTCAATTCCTATGAGCTATATTCGTTCCGTGCGAGGTATTCATGCCTCTAACGGGGCCGTTTGGGGGCTGATTTAGGTTTTCATTCGTTAACAACATATTTTTAAGCCTAATCTATATATTTGAAAATTATAATCATATTCTCAACCCGGGAGTCTCGTGATCATGTGGTCAGTTCCTACGAGTTACATTGGTATCGTGCGAGGTATTCGTGCGTCTCAGGACACCGTTTGGGGGCTGTTTTGATTTTTTGCCACCTAATGGCATGTTTTTAAGCCTAAGTCTAGATATTTTCAAATTATCATCATATTCTCAAACCAGGAGTCCCTTGACCAAACGATCAGTTCCTACGAGTTACATTGCTCTCGTAAGAGGTGTTAGTGCTTTTCATTGGGTCTTTTATGGATTGTTTTGCATTTTCACCCTTTACCGGCATGTTTTTAAGCCTAAGTCTAGATATTTTTAAATTATCATCATATTCTCAAACCGAGAATACCGTGACTACACGGTCAGTTCCTACGAGTTACATTGGTCTCGTACGAGGTATTCATGCCTCTTACGGAGCCGTTTTGGGGCTAGTTTGGGTTTTCACTATTTAATGACATATTTTTAAGCCTAATCTATATATTTTTCAAATTATTGTCATATTCTCAAATCGAGAGTCCCATAACTATGCGGCCAGTTATTACGAGTTACATTGGCCTCGTGTAAGGTGTTAATGCCACTTCCGAGTCCATTTGGGGTTTGGTTTGGATTTCATCCTCTAACGGTGTGTTTTAAGCTTAATTTAGATATTTTCAAACTACACTCATATTATTTAACCGAGAGTCCCATGACTATGCGATCAATTCCTATGAGTTACATTGGTCTCGTGCGAGGGGAAAGTGCCTCCTACAGAACCGTTTGGGAGTTATTTTGGGTTTTTACCTTTTAACGACATGTTTTTAAGCGTAATCTATTTATTTTCAAATTATCATCATATTCTCAAACTGAGAGTCCTATGACAACACGATCAGTTCCTACCAGTTATATTGGTCCCGTGCGAGGTATTCATGCCTCTTACGGGGCCATTTGGGGGCTGGTTTGAGTTTTCACTCTTTAATGACATATTTTTAAGTCTAATCTATATATTTTCAAATTATCATCATATTCTCAAATCGAGACCCCCGTGACTACGTGATTAGTTCGTATGAGTTACATTGGTCTCATACGACGTGTTAATGCCTCTTCCGAGTCCATTTGGGGGATGGTTTAGGGTTTCACCCTCTAACGGTGTGTTTTTAAGCCTAATCTAGATATTTTCAAACTATCGTCATATTCTCATATCGAGAGTCTCGTGACTACGCGATCAATTCCTACAAGTTACATTAGTCACGTGCGAGGTGTTAGTGCCTCCTATGGGACCGTTTGGGAGTTGTTTTGGGTTTTCACCCTTTCACGGCATGTTTTTAAGCATAATCTATATATTCTCAAATTATCGTCATATTCTCAAATCGAAAGTCCTGTGACTACATGGTCAGTTCCTCCAAATTACATTAGTCCCATGCGAGGTGTTAGTGCCTCATACTGGGTCGTTTGGGTTTTCACCCTTTGGCGACATTATTTTAAGCTAAAGTCTTGATATTTTAAATTATCATCATAATATGTTTTACTACCTAATATGCCATTTTTTTTGCATATTTATACGTTATACTATTGATAAAATTTTATCGAATCTTACAAATCGATTCGTGCTCCAATTTCTGATACACAAGTCATACGATTTCGACTAATAATAACGATTCGACAAGTTCTCTTATGAATAATTCCCTTTTCAAATTCAAGCAAAGGCTCTGATGTATAATGAGGACTTCATCATCTTTCGCAAAAAGGATTTGAATGTTGAATTAATAAATTTTACAATGTTTCTGAAATTATCTACCTACCCTACTTGTTAATAGGTAATCTAGCCCGAAACTATGAAAGCTGCAGATAAACCAAACAATCCTAATCACTAAATAAATTATCTTTTGTATATTTTTATTTCTTTGTGAGTGGGGGGTAAAAACAATGCCAATTCTAGCTTGATCCAAAAGGTATGACATGTTATCTAGGGTTAAAATTATATATACGGTCGAAGACATTAACAACAATGGCATCAAATATATCATGCCTTTGACATTGTCTAAAGAAAAATGTGTTATGTAGTATGAAAATTGTGGATAGATATATAACCCCGCAACTATTGTACAAAGATATTAAACTCACGTGTACTCACTTCATTATCAAACCAATTACTCTGATCTCTTTCTAGCTTCAAATCACGCAACAAATCAACCATCTTCAATCCATTAACTTGCTCCGGTCTGCCAAAAGAATAAACATTCATGTTTAACAAAATCGAAGAAAGTAATATCATGTTGATCCGAGTACTTGGATGGGAAATTGTTATGTCACCTCTGTATCGGTTCAAGATTATCTTCTTTCAATTTAGGCACTATTTGTGTGATAGGGTCTGCATATTCATATTCATGTCCATATCCATTTGTAGCTGCAACCTGTTTTTTAATTAAAAAATTAAATTAAATAAATGAAACTATGACTAGAACTTTGTTACTAATCACTCTTGTGCCCCACACATAAGAAAAAATAAAATAAAATCCAAGGGGAAGGGGATGGTTCCGTAATAATAGTTGAAGGTTTAATACGTTCTTTACAACTTGATGCATAGTTTAGTGATTCCAATTTTCTAGGTACGAACACAAAACTAATTTTTTTTGTTACTAATATTTAAGCTAGTTCTATAATGTCTTGTAAATGATGATATCCGGGAGTTAAAACACAAAGCTCCTAGCTAAGGACCATCCATGATATAAAGAATGTGCACATTGTTTAACAAATTGTTGGGGGGGGGGGGGGGGGGGAGAAATAGGGGAAAAAATGTGATCAAGTTAATAAACCTCTTAAGTCCTTAAGCTAAAGTTATATACAAATTAAATATTCTCAAAACGCAAAAGATTTGTCAGAATTGATCCAAAATGATGCTAAAGTTAATCTTTTCCAAAAGGGAGCCCTATGTAATATATTCAAATTAATGTAGTTCAATGTAATTATCTTTTCCTTTTATTACAAATTAGAAAAACACAATGACAATTTAAACAACTCACTCTTAAAGAATGCCGAGAAGTTAGGAAGTGTCTACAGTTTGGATAATTTTTCTCCATCTCTATCTTTGTATCATCCCGATTGACACCCCTAATTTGAATGTCTTGTAATTTCAAATAATAAATAAAAATCAATAATGTTACACAAGAAGGAAACAAATGAGAACAATTATGTCAGGGCATTAAATGGTACATAATCAGTGTCGAAATCAAGTTCCAAAGCTCCTTGGTCATCCTCCCAGAGGTTGTATATAACAATCCGAGTTTCTTGATCTTTCAGAAAATTGAACTAAAAAGTCACACAACAATAACTTTAGCAAATGTGATATAAGTGAAACTTGAGGAGCTTCATAAAGTGATATGGACATATGTAGCTCCATTGCAAACTTGATCACCATAGATAGACAACAAATAAAGAAAAGAAGAAAAAGGATAATATATATAATCCATAACTAAGGATCGAATTACGCAAATACCTCATCCAAAGCATTGTCTAGTAACTCAGCGAGCACTGGAGAATATAAATCATGGTCAGAAAGTAATCAAACAATCTAATTCACATTAGTAAGAAAATACTAAATTTTATAAAAGCAAAGTCGAATGGATGTCGGAAGTTTACCTCCCAAAGCCCATTTATGGCTGGTGGCATTTGAATGTAAAAACTTGGGATGAACCGGAGATGACCCATGCCAACTGATAAATATAATCAGTTTAATAAAACATTCCTGAAACCTCATTTGATAAATATAATCACTCAAGAAATTTCTAGTATGGCATTAGCACAATCCATCACTCTTGAGACTTTAAATGTTCCAACTTTATAAAAGTATAGTATACAAGATAAGATAGTAGATGATACCTTTCATGAATTGGATGGCATAATCTGTAACCTTACTGGATGAAATTTGTAGCCCTTTCAAGTTTAAAAGCCCTGAAGCATAATAAAATAGATATTACTTTGACGAGTAAGATTGGATCATTATCAACGTTACAGCACACCCTAGTATATCAAAAATTACCATCATCGCCGGGATAAAAAATGAAATAAAAATAAAATCCCCTTTCAAGTTTGAAAACGCTAAAACATAATAAAATAAATATTATTACGACATGCAAGATTGGATCATTAGTACCATTACATCAAACACTAATATGTCCAAAATTCTCTTCATCGACTGTATAAAAAAATAAAATGAAAATGAAAATTCCAACAAAAATCCCTTTCACCTTTCATACAATGTTCTACAAACTTCCAATTTAATACAACCAATTACCTAATAATGGTGGTACATTGTATTGTGCTAAAATATCAACAAAAATAGAGTTGATTTTCTACCTATTGAACGTGAACCATAAAATATCCTAAATGTACTTTTAAAATTTTATTGATATACATAAGTGACTAGAGTGGTAATCATCAATTACTTGGAGGTCAAAGTAAATAATGAAATGGAAAATTTTGAATTCCTGATGAATTCCCTGATAAATTATGCACTTTGTTCATTATATATTTCCAACATGGATATGACGATGAAAACCCTTGTACGGAGAATAATTCCCTATAACTGAGCCACATTGGCTCAGTGGTAAGAGACGAGTTTTATTTATCAAAACAATATTCCCTATAAAAGAGCAAGTTGTTACTGGAGAGAGGCTTCATATCAGCATCTCTGATGCAATTACAACAGTTGACATTAATAGAGAAAGATGTTTTGTCGACTCCTTAAGATGAAATAATCTAAAATGCATCAACAGACTTTATCAAATTGCAATTGCCTGGAGTTAAAAATGAACAACTTTCAACATTAAATAACAATCAGTAAAACCCAGATGTTAAACAATCCAAATATAAATTGAGTAAATGGTAGATAATTAATATCCACCAATGGTTGAGAACATTTCCATTTCAATTCTATCCACAAGATCAAACTACAAGTATAAGACTGCAAGTACATTTTAAACAAAAGACATCTCCATAATTATTTTTTTTCATCATACTTAAATCTCCAAAGAAAAAAAACAAAGAAAAACATAATAACTTTTGACACTCATAAACGCTAATTAAAAGATTTAGGCTAACATTGTAATACTAACCACCACACATAACACTAGACACATTCTAAAATTATAACTAAAATAAATTAGCAACTAATATTGTAATATCAACCAACAGAGAGTTGGAAGAAATGAAAATCCCTAATAGAATAAAATGATTATATTTACCTAGAGAGTTTTGGGCTCTTGGGTCTCGCTAATATCCTGAACAAGAGAAGCACTGGCAAAGGCTTATACACTTCGATTCCTCAAACATGTAGCAGAAGAACAGTCCCTAAATAGTTGAAAGGTACTTTTCCAGTTTGGCGAGGTGGCCGAAGAAGGAAATGGACGGTGGGTTTAAGGCAAAGAGGATACTCTTGGGCCCTGCTATTTGGTTCTGGGTTTTGGAATAGGTGAGAGCGGTGTGGGTGTGGTGGTTTGTTGTTTCGTGAAATTGAGTGTTTGCCGAGAGGGAGAGGATTGAGGGTTTGAGCGGGAGTGAATTGAGGATTTTTGTTTAGGTTAAAATGAGATGATCAATATTTTTTAGGTTATTTATCTTTTAGCCAAGTGTACTTAATTTGGCACACTTTTAAACTGTGCCAAATTTTGGCATTGTTTTAAAGTATGCCAGATTGTCATTAAACCATGTCAGAATTTGGCATAGTTTTAAGTTGTGCCAAATTTTTAATATCAAGGTGTGCCAAATTACTGTTTTTGGTGTAATGAAAGGCTTTCTCACATTCTTCATCTAATACAAACACTTTCCTTAAGATTTTGAAAAAGGAAAACATTTATCTGTAGCTCTGGAGATAAAATGATTAAGGGCCGCAACACCTCTTGTCAGCCTACGCATATCTTTGATCGTCTTTGGTGTATACATGTCTATGAGAGATTTGATTTTTGTGGGGTTAGTCTCTATACCCCTCTAGTTCACTTTCAATCAGAGAAATTTACCTGCGCCGACTTCGAAGACACACTTGACCAGGTTCAGTTTCATCCTGAACTTATCCATCATATCAAACATTCATTCAAGGTCTGCCACACGAGCCTCTACCTTGAGGATCTTAGTCACCATGTCATCGATGTAAACCTCAATGGCCATCCCAATTTTGTCTTTAAATATATTATTGACTAACCTCTGATAGGTTTACCCTGCATTTTTAAGTCCAAATGGCATGACCTTGTAGTAGTAGGTTCATTTATCTGTGATAAAGGAAGTCTTCTTAGCATTGGCCTCGTCCATAACGATATGGTTATACCCTGAGTAAGCGTCCATAAAACTACTCAATTCATGCCTAACCATGGCATCGACCATATGATTTATACGAGACAAAGGAAATCTATCTTTAGGACATGCTTTTTTTAGATCAGTGAAGTCCACACACATTTTCCACTTTTTGTTGACCTTTGGGAGGATTACAACATTGGACAACCACTCTGGATACTGCACCTCCCGAATGAACTCGATTGTATGTAGCTTTTTAACCTCTTTTTAAATGACCTCATGCTTCTATCTTGCATAAGTTCTTCTCCTTAGCTTCACAGGCTTCACCTTCTCATCAATATTTAATTGGTGGTAAATGACCTTTGGGTCTATTCCTGACATTTCCTCATAAATCCATGCAAAGATGGTCTACCTCCTCCTCAATAGTTTCACCAAAACTTATTTTACTTCCTTCTTTAAGGCTTTTCTAATTTTGAAGAATATTTTGAGCTTATCCTCATTGAGGACGATGGATTCTACCTACTCCGCAAGTTTTCCTTTTTCAGTTTCTTCTCGTCCCTTGGGTCAAGAGTATCTATTTCGTAGGAAGTAATCAACTTCATGTATGCCTCTTTTTGCTCAGTTGAACTAAAGTAACACTCCCAATCTTCCACTTGGTGCCCTTGAACTTCCCCTGCCACAAACAGAGTCAGGAATTTTATCATTTGGTGGACTGTGGATAAGATTGCATCAAACTCCATGAGTGTCAATCTTTCAAGAATAATATTGTAAGCCGAAAAGACATTCTCATCCCTTATAAAAAATCTTAACTTTCTAGTAAGTCAACTCGGCCAGGTAACCATCCAGACATCCATTTCAAACACCCCTAGAGGATGGACCTTCTCTCCGCTGAAGTCAATCAGTGCCTAATGGTAAGAGACTAGTTTCTTTTTATCGAGCTTAAAACCCTTAAAACAATCCCAAAACATTATGTCTGCCGAGCTGCCACCATCAACAAGTACACATGAGATATCATACACATAGACCCTGGTATTGGTGACCAAAGGGTCGTTATGAGGGGCAAGAATTCTCTTAAAATCCATTCTCATAAATCCCACCACTAAGGGTATTCATGTTAATTTTCTTTCACTTTCCTGGCCTCGATTCTGTTCCAGTCGAGTTAACATCTAAACTTTTAGGCATCAACTTTTCTTCCACCACGTGGGCTTTATGGTCGTCTGGCACCGTACCTCCCCTATCTAATCCCCCATATATCATCTTCACATCGAAGGATATCATGTGAATCCGACCTTTTGCCTCTAGGATCTTCGGCGGGAGATCTGGTTCTTCCTCTTCACTATCTGATTCATCATCTTTTTTATTGATCGGGGTTTGTCGTCTCCATTTTTCATCCTTCCCCCACTGTGCTTCTTTCTAGAGTCATCTTTGGCAGCACTCCGGTCTACATTCTTATGAATCTTTCCTTACTTCAGCATCTTATTTATCTCATCTTATAGGGCAAAACATTTATCAATTGTATGAATGTGGTCTTGATGGAACTCACACAACTTGCTCTAATCCCTCTTATAAAAATGGGACTTGAGTTTCTTCGGCCAGCGAAGCACCCTGTCATCCATAATCTCATTGAGGGTCATATATGGACTTACTATTATGAGGTGTATTTGGGGAACTTATCCTTAGCCAATCTCTTATTCCCTTCATTATCATTCAGCTTACTACCGCCATCTTCATTTATATCTCCTCTCTTGGCCACCATGGCCTCCTTCACATTCATGACTCTCCTGACTGAATCCAGGAGTTATGTCATGGTTTTTAAATATCCATATAGAGTTTCCACATGAGTTTTCCTGGATGTAAGCCTCTAATGAGAGCTTCCATGGATATATTCTCTTCATAGTCCTCTACCTCTAGCTTTTCTTTATTAAAATGAGAAATGTAGTCCCTCGGAGTTTTATTCTTTCCCTGCTTCACGTTTAAGAGGCGGGTCACCTTTTTAGTGGCTTTATACTAATGAAGAAATTGTTAATAAACTTTTCGGCCAGTTGCTTGAAGTTTTCAATTGAATTATTGGGAAAGGATATGTACCACATATGGGTCGCACTTGTGAGAGTGCTAGAGAAAGCCATGCCCCTCATTTCGTATAAGGTTGAGTATATATCCACCACTGATTGATACATTTCTATATGGTGCACTGGATTTGAACTTCCATCATACTTTGGGTTTATAGTGGGAGGTTTGAATTTGGACAGAGTAGGGAAGCTTACTAACTTGGCAATGAAAGGAGACCCTTCTGTGTAACCTCGATGGCTTAGGTCTCGTCCATTCAGTAGTGTACCAATCTTATCTACCAACATCTCAATGGAGTTGTTCCAAAGCTTTTCCTCTACCACAACATTATTTGATCCTCCTTCCCAGTCTATCGAGTCTGGTACCTACTCTCGTCTAGGAGTTCTCTACAGGTTGTTTACTTTTCTTTTCTCCCCCTCTCGACCTTATTATGGACGACCATCACTACATCTTCCATTCCCTCGTAAGCTGCATTACTCTGAGATTAAGAGAGTTAATCACTCAAAGGCTGAAGTCCTTGGTTGGCCTTCTAGTATCGGCCTAACACTCTTTCCTTTATTGGTTGGAGCTGGGAAAATTATGCTTCCTGAAACCTCATATGGCTCCCAATAATCTTCCCCATAATAATCATAGTCATCTGGGCAATCGTACACTTATTTTTCCAGGCGAAGACACCTAGGAGCATCAAAGTTTCTCTACCACTGGTAGCACTGAGCCTCTTTTTTAGGGCCGGCGGTGGTCCCCCATCCTCGAATCCATTATCTCCATGGAGACCGGAGTGATACTCAAGTTTGGGTGACCTGGGGCTTTTCCCAACACACTTTGGCTAAATTCCATGAAGTACTCTTTCATTTTTTACTAGCTGGCCACTTGAGATCATAGAGTCACCACCACATCAACCATTTCTAACTTAGGTGGTGGTTGGCTAATGCTTGGGCCAACACCAGGAAGAAAATTTGATGCCATATCCTCAGTGAGAAGAAAAAAATCTAAATGAATTATAAGTAGAAAGGAAGATTAGAGATAACACAAAATCATTTAATGGTGGTATCTTCCCTAACAATGGTGGAGTTGCACCACCACCAGAGGTAGATGTGAGCGTCTAAGTTGGAAAATAAGAGGAAGATGATCAATCTCTTCCCCCAGACGATGACAAAATGATGATGCTATGAATCACCACTTAAGCTTGTGTGTACTTCAAGTTCTAGCTAATTCAATAATGGATTTATATAAGAGCAGAAAAGTAAATTGCAATAAGGGGATGGGAGAGAGAAAGAGAGAGATATGACACGAGATGTAAGTGGTTCAGCCTTAGCATACTCTATTGTGCAAGGTGATGGTGTTTTTGTATTTCTATAATGCACTAAAGGCCATTAATACATTCACTCAAGTTTTCTCTATCTAGATTATAATTTTACAGAGTTTCAATTAGGGTTTTAATATCTTGATCCTTTCAAATTAAGAAGATGAAGGTATATATAGGCTTGGGGTGAGTCGTGAACCCCCCAAGCATGATGTATGTGTGAGTGAAGTAAGTGATCTAATGAGATCCCAGCCCTGTCTAGCACATGCATAATCCATGATGACGAAATATTCTCCCATATGGGCTACTGATCTATTATAATTGTATGGTCCATGTGGACTAATGATGCTTGAGTCATGTGTGCCATATGAACTGTTAACGTCAGCTCTGATGGTCCCGATCAAGCCTATATCGACAGAGGCAACCTCCTAAATAAGTAACTACGAAGTTGAGTCTATACGCTATCTCGACCTACCAAGGTGGTAGAAGGTTAGGACGATATGTACCAAAGCGAACCATAGAGTAAGGTCTATCGAGTGACCATGTAATACTGAGAACGACGTTTCTGAGGCCGAGACCCATGTGGTGAGACACACTATGTCAGCTGATGGACATTGAGTTGTGTCGACCTAACCACCCTACGTATGATTAGGGACAAGACCACACTGATGAGTATCAACGATAAAAAATTGCAAGTAGGTAGACTTAGTCTTGAAAACATGTTGTTGAAAGGAAAAAAATATGAAACATCACCCAAATGGCCTCGTGAGAGGCACGGACACCTCACATGGGACCAACGTAAGACGTAATAACTGACCGCAGAGTCATGTGACTCTCGATTTGAGAACACGACCATAACTTGCAAGTAAGAAGACTTAGTCTTGAAAACATGTCGTTATAGGGAAAAAATGCAAAACATCTCCCAAACGGCATCACGAGAGCAAAGAACAACTCGCACGGGACCAAGTTGTAACACCCAGTAACATTACATAAAGTGGAATATTTTTATGAAATAAAAATGGTAATTTTACATAAAGTGGGTAAAATGGTACTTTTACATAAAGTGGAATCTTTTCATAAAATAAATATGTTAAAAATGGTGTTACACAAATAGTCATAAAAGAACGTGATTTTTTGGATAAAATCAACGCAAGTGTATAAAGGACAAGAAATGGTGATTTTCAAAGTGTAACAAAAGGTGGGGTAAGATCCCCTAGTTTTCAAATCGGTCGGTAGAAGTGGAATAATGTGGACATTGGGTAAATATTGAAACACAGTAATATAGACTCAAATGAGACCGAAAATAATCAGCAAGGACCTGTAGCCCTGGGATAACAAACCCAAAATCACTGATTAGAGCATATGGTAGCATAGACGACGGTGTGGAGCCTGTTAAAGTATGCGGATATCTGGAGGATTCTGAGAAAAAGATAATAAAAAGTGGAAAAGGAGATGGGTTGTGTGGTGAAAATAATAAAAGATATCCTAACTTGAATGAAATTCATTAATGTTCCGGTTGAAAGATAATGTGAGAAAGTAACTTTAGAAATTGGATAATGTCTATGAAATAAAAGGAATGATAAAGAGAAGTGATTAAATGGGTAATTAAGCAACCTAAAGAGGTTTAACCCATAATTAACACGTGAGTGTGTTTATGAAAGGTTTTTTAATTAAAAATAAGTATTTTCTACCATGGTATATACGTGCGTTGAAAGGTAATTTTCAAGGGAAATACTTAGGTAAATTTGGTGTGAGTAAACGGGTGATCTCAATAAAAGAGGTGCTATTCCCTAGGTAAAAAGGTATTTTTTTTCCAAAGTATTTAATCGGGTTCATGAAATCAAGAAATAAATATCAAGTCAAGTAAATAGAGGTTCTTTTATAGGATTAATGTGAATTAATCAGAATAAGTAACGTGTTGTAATAAAACGGTTTCATGCATTAAACTATATATGTATATGAGGTAGTTGCATGTGCACATAGACAAACGTGTTAAAGTCTCCATTATGTCGCTTGATTCTTTATTGCATTGTTGTACTTTCCCACTGGGTAGTCGGCTCATTCCCTCCTCTTTGTTACAACAGGTTATTTGTGATTGCGTATTTTGAGAGCGTTACTAAAGTACGTATTCTTTTTATTTTACGTTAGTAGCTCTGTATGCTTAGATTCTAGGGATGCTTTCCACGGGTCCCTCACATAGTTTGATTTAAATTGGAATCGCATGCTAAACAAGTGAAGTACTAATCAAATAAAACTGGACTGACAGCATTATTTAGGTTGTCTCATTGCACTTCACACCTAATGTTCGGGTCTGGACTTTACAAATGGTATCAGAGCTCTAGGTTCAAGGTTCCTTTCGAAAGTGACACGGTGAGGTTGGTAGTGGATTTTTTTACGTTAGTGTTGGTTTTGGGCTGATCACGCTAGATAGGTTATGGTTTTGGTTTGTGTTCTCAATAATAGAGTCAAGGAGGTTAGCACGATGGATATTGTGTGGTCATATAGCAAGTGGATAAGGTAGTTGTCATTAATAGCTTCTACACGTCTGATTTAAACATGATAGAAACTTACGAGTTTCTGTGCAAGACAATAGTGGCAACACCATGGTTCTTGGTGTGAGGTTCTTTTGTGTCAACCCTTGATGAAGTGAAAATATCTAGTAAGATGATAACAAAGCATATGATGTCCATTTGATTAAGTGAATTGTGTAAAGTCAACTGTGGTGATTAGGTGATTGGAGTGTCGTGTCTAATGGGTGTTAATTTTGGGATAAAGACACATTAAGTTCCTTGGATAGGTACTTACGAGTAGTTAATAATGATGATGTAATTAGGCGAACTTGATCCTTGGGGTAGTGTCATGTCATAAGCATTTGATAATTTGGTAGGCATGTAAATCCGTGTCAATCATTACTTGAGGATGTGTACTCGATCGTAGTATATAGGATACTATCATTATAGGTTAGTGACTTGGTAATTGTCGATTGAAATTTGTATCTCACAAGATACCATGAGAGTTACTAGCTATTTATGGTAAGTAGGTTATGTGTGTAGATGGGTTGAAGTGGTGCAGGAGTGAACCCTAGATAGTCTTATATGATAAGTTTTTACAGGATATGATGAAACTTTTGAGGAATAGGGTCCCTAATGACGTCGGTAGTGTAGACTCGGAGGCTTATGGGTTGTGTACGACGTCCTATATCCTTCTAGAATCCTTAGTAGTGTCAAGTCTATGATTTGATACGTGGTGTATGGCATCATCCATTTGGAAGAAGGCTTTCAGACATTTATTGGATCTCGAGGAGAGAGCCACAGGTTAAACCTATGCTAGAGTTTCAAATAAAAGGGAATAAGATTCTTATCTAAATGTCGTGGCCCATTTTGGCAGCCTAAGTCATGACATAATGTAAATTTATTGCACTGTGGGTATAATTTAAGAAGTCCTTGCAGTGTCCTTGGGACTGATTGCATATGGCATTATTGAGGAATATAAATCGACTTGTTGTAATGCCTTGAGATGTTCAATGGTAAAGTGCACCATGTGGGGGGACTTTTAGGCTGGTATCTTTGTGAGTACCTAATGGTAAAGTTAAGGATATTGGGGAAATCTGTAAGGCATATCTGCTATGGGAAGATCACGGGTGATGGAACCTAGTCTGGTTTTGGTGACTTTTACTTGAAGGTATGACTGGCATCCTTGAGGAGCCAACTAAGCTAAGTGTTATAAAGTGAAAGTTCTCTAATAACGATAGTATTGAGGGTTATGTGATGACCTCAGATTATTGATCAATTTTAAGGAGTCGAATCATGTAATCCTTTGTAAGGTCATCCAATTTTATATAAGTAGGTGGTGCCACCTCCGAAGGGAAATTGGAGAGTTGTGTCATGATTAGCCATGATGCTCGTTTATCCTAAGATGACTAATGTATGAAGTGTCGTACTCAATTTTGAAGGATACTAAGGAATGAATTTGGACTTACATTTATAATGTCATGTTAGATATTTGAAAATGGTATCCTAAAAGGGATATCGAAAGCATGACTAGGATCAACATGTGTCGACAGTGTAAGTTAGAATAGCCCTAGAAAGGCAAGGATTAGTTCTTGGCATGTCTTTCCAGACTGGTACGGATTAGGAATCATATACCTGTATAGTAATTATTATCCTTATAGTGTTTACGGCGACAGGTCTGGCCATCACGTAAATTCGGTTGGGTATAATCTGGATATAGATATAGTGACAACCTTAGGTTATTAAAGGTTATAACAAGGTGAATGTTTTGCTCAGTGGGGTACTACCTGTGGAGACGTTCAGGATATGATCTTGATACGATAAAGATGATAGTAACATAAGCTTGACAGGTTGTTCGTGATGTCACGGTGACTTGAGAAATGGATAAAATTGGCATTTACAAAGGGGTTTGCCATTTATCGGCAGGAACAATTCGTATTGGATGAAGATAAAACAAGGAGGCATTACTCTTAAGGAATGAAGCCCAACATGGCCTTCCCAGGGGATAATAGGTTTGCATGTTTCTTTTTCGCATGGGGATGAATGGTTCGTAATCCATTTCGTCGCAATTGGTGACTCGATCCAGGATGTGTGGCTATGTTAGGATCCAATGAGGAAGTCTGGGAGGAGTTATAGACTTTAACGTTTGTGGCATAAGTTCACCTTTTGTAAACCCCAGTCCCTCACATGAGGATGGGATTCCCTCGGAACGATTGATTATTTTTTTTTATTTGTTGTAAGTTTTGTTAGTCGAGGATTATGTTCCCTCGATTGTAGTACGATGCAGTTTGTCTCAGTGGAGTGCAATTGGACCTAGCATGGTCAATGCAGCTCAATCACTGCGTGCGCCCTTTTCTCAAATATCCATTTGTATTGCACAAAGTTTTGTGTACTTATGGACACGCTTTTGGTCGCACGATTTGCTAGTTGTATCCATTTTCTTTAAGATTAATGACCTTACGGATCAACCGACATGATAATTAGCACCTTCTATTATAGAGATCAAGATGATGACTTTAGGACATTGTATAGTGTTAGAACTCGAGGAAAGGAAGTGTTATTTTTCAACGTTGAGTGGATTGGTGTACTAACCAGACGAGTGTTCCATAGTGGTACACCTAGAGTGGCCCTAGTTCATAATAGGGTCTTATGGAATGGTATTAATCGGATGCATGAATTCGGACTTAGTTGGCATGTCGCCCCTTAATGTGAGAGACTAGCGATACAAGGTTAGTATCAAGTTTAAGGAAACTTGTGTGGTCAGGGTGACCCTAGAATTTGAGGAGACTCACAATATGTAGTACACTACACCAAAATGACAAAATTTTCACCTTTCAGCCGGCCACCCTTGTCAAGGTCATTGACCGTGACACAAATCTCGCGTTTTGTGTCACGGTCAACGACCTTGACACGATCGTGACAAACAATTGTCACGGTCATTGACCGTGACAAGGTCGTGACAAATGTAGTTGTCACGGTCGTGTCACGGTCAATGACCGTGACAATTGTTTAAATAATTGTCACGATCAATGACCTTAACACGACCGTGACAACTTCTGCAGTAAAAAACCCTTACCCCTTCTTTTTTTCCTCCCGCCGTTCCCTCCCTCTCTCTCTCTCTACTTTCAGGTTTATTTCTCTCTCTCTCTCTCTCTCTCTCTCTCTCTCTCTCTCTCTTCCATTTATATATATGTTTGTGTGTATATATATGTGTGTGTGTGTGTGTATATATATGTGCGCGTGTGTGTGTTTGCGTGTGTGGGGGGTGGGGTAGGATGGGGGTAGGGGTGGGGGTGTGGAGGGAGGTGGGGCAGGGTGGGGGCTAGTGTGTGTGTGTGTGTGTGTATGTGGTGGGTGGGGGGTGTATGTGGTGAGTGGGGGGGTGTGGAGGGAGGTGGGGGTGGGGGTGGGGGTGTGTGTATTTGAATTAATCCATGAATATGTATTTTTGTCTTTGAATTAACCCATGAATTTATTTTTGTATTTGAATTAACCCATGAATTAACCCATGAATTTGTCAATTTCATATGAAAGTAGGATTGCCCCTCAGTGTAAATTAGTAAATTAATAATTCTATACGTTAATTGTTAGTTTAATTAATGAAATGAATTAATTGAGTAGCTGAATTAGAAGGAGTACAGGATACACATTTGTTGTTGACATTGCTGTTGGATTATTTTGTTTAGTAAATGTTTGGTTGGTTAGTTTTAAAAGTGGCATGACCACTGAATTATTGTCCATATGGGGGTGGGATTTTTCAACTTTTTTTAAAAATTACTCTGTATATCGAACAATATATATATAGTATGATAATTAAATGAAACATACTTGAAATTAAATATAGTGCGCATAGATACTAGCCTTCTAGTTCTTATGCGTACGCATTCAATAGTCCTTAGACCCGTTAGAGAGTCATTACCCCTGTAATGAGATCTCTCGAATTGTCCCATTTGGACAGTTTGAGACTGTATAATTTATGTATAATATTCTTATTGGCTTAAAGTTGTTACTTTTGGAGGAAGTGCTGCAGTCGTATCTTAATGTTCTCTGGGTACATACTAGATTGACAAGTGTGACTGTTATTTCAATTGATCAATTGAAATAACACTCACACCTGCCAATCTACGTCGTGTACTTGAAGACGCAGTACGGTTTGTCTGGAAATAGCGTGACGGGAATTCTGAAATGGGTGAAGGGCTTATTACCGAAGGTGAATACACTTCGAAATAACTATCCTGTTATGAAGAACAGTTTGAAAGGTTTGGGAATGAAGTATAAATCGATTCATGCTTGTGTGTATGACTGCATACTATACCGAAAGGAGTATGAAAATCTCGATCGTTGTCCGGTATGCGATGAACCTAGATATGTCCAATCTACTAGTAAGGAAGGCACAATCTCAAAAGTTCCTCAAAAAGTATTGAAATATTTTCCCGTTGGTCCTAGATTAAAGCGATTTTTCACAGTACCATGGATTGCAGAGGCAATGACTTGGCATGCTAGGGCAGAACTAGGGGGTAATATCATGCATCATCCTATTGATTCTACTGCCTGGCGGAGGATGAATTTTGAGTATCCCGATTTTGCTCAAATTTTACCACTAATATAATTAATTTATCTATATTCTCAGCTCTTAAAGACGGGTGATGCGACATCAAGGCTTGCTCGTCTAGCCACTGGACCCTTGTTCGTGGTACAAAATTACAAAAAGTATCAATTGAACGGCTACATTTTCGGCTCTAAAGTGTACGAGGAAAGTACAAATGTACAGAACTCGGGAATTTCATACAAAGCTCTTACTATCTTTCGAGCGAGCGCAAAAGATAAAAACCTCGTTGAAGCTGAAATGACTTACTATGGTGTAATCCAAAATATATTTGAATTGGATTATATAAGCTTCAAAGAGGTTATATTTTACTGTGACTGGGTAAGAGTTGAGGATAAAAATGCTTGTAAAGTTGATCCTGTCACCAATTTTATCATGGTTGACTTGTCCAAGTTGAAGAGCAACGACCACGTGAGCGATGAGCCATATGTTTGTGCATTTCAAAAGGTTAAGCGTGTTTTATTCGGAGTATATCAACAACGAGCCATGGTCAATTGTCCAACATGCTCCAATGCGTCTAAATAGTAGTGTGGATGACTTGGCTGCTCCTACCGAATATCAATCCATTTTTTATGATAACCCGAATTTGAAATAATTTTTCAATTTGTAATAAATATTTCAATTTGTACTGAAACATCCATTTTTAATGCTTTTAATTGATTTGCACTTTATCATTTTCACTCTTGTGTGGTGTGCGTGTGTGGAGAGGAGATTAATATATAAATATTCCAACTACATCTAAGTTTTGTTTATACTAATCCATGAATATACGCTTCTTACCTTTAATAGGTGATTAGTACATAGTTATTTGGGGTGCCCTATTTGTGGAGAGGAGACTGAATCTCTTCGTCTATCCGAACACTAAGAAATGCCATAATCCTATGGAGTTATGCTCTGCAAATTCCTCCCAACCGTTATGTAGCCAAACATCACCAGTTGAAGTTGTCAATTCCACTTTCCATACCCCACCACTTGGAACCTCGAGTAAAACATGGGAGACCATTGAAATGTGGAATTGACAACTTCAACTGCTGATTTTTGGCTACACAACGGTTGGAAGGAATTTGCAGCGCATAACTCCATAGGATTATGGCATTTCTTAGTGTTTAGATATGAAGAGAATTATATTTGACACGATTGCCCGGGGTACATTAGTTGGAAAGAGGTGCCATATGAGCTCAAATTAGCTGTTTGGGTGACACTATAGGTAATGTATTTATATTTATATGTCAATTTCGATTTCGATTTCAATTTCGATTTATATTTATCTATATTGGCAGGGCGGATACTAATTTTAATTTATTTCAATTCAGGGGACAGGGAGTGGCCCTGAGGTAGGCCACATATGCTCGATACTTATGTGGCTATTCAGACGAGAAGAGAAGGATAAGGAGGTGTCCCCGAGCGTCGCGGTACAAAATCTCTTTTCCAGCTAAATAGTTTGTAGATTTGAGATAATTGATGGTGATGTTGTTTCTTCTTAAATAGTTTCTATTTTGAATATATATTTTCATTATCTTTAGTTTGTTTGGATATATGATGTTTGAACAGGTACAACGTTGCTATAACAGGTACAAATATACTGCTGGGCAGTGGCAGTGGCCATACTGCCCAGCAGATTTTTTTTAAATTCTGCCCAGAATTGTCACGATCATTGACCCTGATAAGTCCGTGACAACTGTTGTCACGGACTTGTCATGGTCAATGACCGTGATAATTTTTTTAAAAGGGGACAAGTCTTTGTCGCGATTTTTAACCGTGACTAAACGTGTCACGGCCCATGACACGACCGTGACACGTCCATGACAAAAAAAGTTGTCTCGCCCAGTATTGTCACGGTCATTGACCTTGACAAGTCCAACTTGTCAAGGTCAATGACCGTGACAATATGGCAGATTTGGTGTAGTGGTAGTAGTAAGAATTAAAAGGATTTATGATGATGGGATGTATGATTAGTTGTATGTCGTATGATCTTGGGTGAGTAGCGATAACTAAAGAGTGTTGCCCTAGTAGAGGCACATTATGCTTTGGGTGTTAGCAAAGAAGCCTTAGGACATGATTGAATGTGTTCATCAAGTAAGTGGAGACTTGAGGACTGTTATGTAATTTTGAAGGCTAGCCTGATGGTGAGCGTTAGAACATATTGCATATCGAGTTCCTTGGCGATAGCCCCTTGCGAAAGGGCATATGATGACTTTTTAATGATTGAGAACTTCGATGACTTAGACTTGAAAGATTCCTATGACTTGGAGTAACGATTGAAACCTTGGGAATTTAAGGAATTCATGGATAAATAATTTTGAGGATGAAATTCTCTACGGATGGAAGAATGTAACACCTGCCCCATGACTTTGATCGTACTCATATGATTTGAGGACTTGGTATGACCAATGGGACTCTGGGCTTGTTGAGGTGGATCATAAGAAAATTTTGGGTAATGTAATAGCCCCTGTGCGATTAAATTGGAGTTTTTATGTTCAAAAGTTTATGAAGATATTTTTGACAATCGTTCGAATGAAATTCATTATCGTTCAAACGAGTCGTTCGAAGAGGTTCGAACAACTTTTAATGACTGAGAAAATAGTCGATTTCCCCGCTCTCTAGAATCTCATTGGAAATAAACATTTGAACCAAGAGATTAGTCTTTCAAATGAAGGTTACTTCCCGTTCGAATGAGGTACTTCTCACGTCCCTTTTAACCCTAAGATTTTTTCTCGTTTTTACCTAATTAGAATTCTCATTCGAATGAGAGGACATCTCGTTCGAACGAGGTTAAAAGTCATTCAAATAATCAGGAAAAATTTAGAAAATTGTGCACATTTTAATGAGTTATCACGATGTGGGTCATCGAACTGGATGACGTCTGGATCTCTCCATAAATTAGATCAAAATGTTGGATACAGTCTTACTATTGTATAAAAGGTCGAGTGTAGGGACATTTGGGGGATTATGGTTTTGGGAGTATTTAAATGAGGATTTGGCTCATTTGGGGGATTTCCATCAGATTTAGCCTCTCTCACTCTAGCTCTTGGAGCTCTTCATCCACCACACACCACCCTATCACCACCGCTCCCCCACCTTAAACCACCAAAGATTAACGATCTTATTCGATATTTAGGCTCATAAAACCCATTTACACCATTTGTTAGACAAGATATGAATCCATGGAGATATTATTTGGGGGTTTTGAAGAAGAAGGTAAAAGAAATTAAGGATTTTGAAGGGGGTTATCATGGAGATTTCAAGGAGCAATCTTAGTGGAGCTAGGCAACCTCTTTAAGTCCACCTTAGGAGTTGGGAGGTTTCCATCTTCTTCTACACTTCATCCACTATTTTTGGAGCTTCTTTGAGGTGAAAAAACTCTACTTTTATCTTAAGAACTCTATTTTTCATAGTATTGGTCTTGTAGTTGAGTTTTGTAAGAGTAAGATGCATATATGATTTAAGAAATATATTTCTTATCATTTGTGAAAAATTATTTATAAAATAACCCAAGAGTTTTGAGAGAAGAAATATATTTCAAGAAATCTTGATATTTAAACATTTTATGGAATAAAATATTTAAAATGATATTTCTTTTGTTCAAAATATTTTATGAACAAATGTCTCAAGGTTTTCTTATGAAAATTTGAAGTTTTATATTAATAGACATTTACTTAAGTTTTGAAGAAACAAAAATGCCTTTGAGCTTGAAAAGCATGTTTACGCAAACACTATGAAATTTAAGAATGAACCATATGTTAGACCCATTTAAACGGGATTTTTGGACTTATAATATATATATATATATATATATATATATATATATATATATATATATATATATATAACTTGTAGTATTTTGATGATGTGCATATAAATAAGTTTAATGAAGGTTTAACATGTTTAAACATGAAATGAAGATAATAGAAATTTCACCCCTTAAACTGTGATAAATGGATATTTCAAGACTACATATGGAAATAAAGAAAAATGGTATTTTCTTATAAAGTAGTCTCCAGAATGCGAAAAGGGTTTTCTTAGTAAAGAAAGTAATGAAATAAATAGATTTTCATCTTGAAAAGGCTATTAACTCCAAAGTATGAAGTGAATGTTAATAAGTAAAAATATTTAAGAAGTTGGTATGTATAACTTAGTAATATATATGGGAAAATAACATTTTTAAAAATGGAGGAAAATGCAAGTTTGAAAATAAATGGGTAAAATTGTAATCTTACATAAAGTGGAGCATTTTTATGAAATACAAATATTAGATATGGTGTTACATAAATAGTCCTAGAAGAATGTAATTTTTCAGATAAAATTAATGCAAGTGTATAAATGATAAGAAATGATGATTTTCAAAGTGTAACACAAGGTTGGGTTAGATCCCTGGATTTTGGCTTCGACTGGTAAAAGTGGAATAATGTGGACATTGGGTAAATGTTGAAACACATTAATATAGACTCGAATGAGACCGAAAATAATTAAGAAGGACCCAAAACCCAGGGCTGAAAGACTCAAAGTCACTGGACAGTAGCATAGCCGACAATTTGGAGCCCATTAATATGCGAATATTTGGAGGATTTTGAGAAAATATCATAAAAAAAAATGGAACATGTTAAGTGATGGGTTGTGTGGTGAAAATAAGAAAAGACAACCTAACTTGAATGAAATTGATAAATATTTCAGTTGAAAGATAACATGGGCAAGTAATGTAAGAAATTGGCTAATATCTATGAAATAAAAGGAATGGTAAAAAGAAATGATTAAATGGGTAATTAAGAAACCTGAAGAGGATTAACCCGTAATTAACACATGAGTGTGTTTATGAAACATTTTTTTAACAAAAAATAAGTATTTTGTACCACAGTATTTGTCTGTGTTGAAAGGTAATGTTCAAGGAAAATACTAAGGTAAATTTGGTGTGAGTAAATGGGTGATCTCAATAAAAGAGGTGTTTTTCCCT